>JABUQX010123474.1:0-35000 GCA_015478945.1 Trachelipus rathkii | reverse complement strand
CAATATCCGTTCCTAAGTATCTAAAAACTGTTATATATATATATATATATATATATATATATATATATATATATATATATATATATATATATATATATATATATATATATATATATATATATATATATATATATATATATATATATATATACTTTTCGACAAACCCCTTCCAATTCATTTTCCCTCATTTCTCATATTACAACGTTGCTTTTTACTTTTCCCGTTTTTTCTTTTTTATTTTATAATTTTTTAGTAAAGAAATTAACCATGCACTTTTATTTAAAGAAATGTTAATGATTTCATTAATGATGTTTTTTATTTATAAAATTGCTAAAAAAATAATTCAAATCACTTTTCTTCGACAAAAATTTATTACTTCCATCAACATTTTTCGCCTGGCAGTAAAGCTCTTCTTTAGAATCTTCTAGGGTTGAGCCGCCAATGCTCCTTAGACAGTCTCTCATTCGATTTGCATGCAAATGCACGTGCCTTTCTAATTTGTGATATATAATTAGTAAAATGAAACGTAATTCCTATATTAGTGATTATTTTTTAAAGATTAAAAAGGCATGTTCTGAAAGTGATAACATAACTACTACTACTACTACTACTACTACTACTACTACTACTACTACTTCTTCTACTACTACTACTACTACTACTACTACTACTACTACTACTACTACTACACTACTACTACTACTACTAATAATAATAATAATAATAATAATAATAATAATAATAATAATAATAATAATAATAATAATAATAATAATAATAATAATAATAATAATAATAATAATAATAATAATAATAATAATAATAATAATAATATTTTGAATCTAATTATACGGCAAGCTCATTGGCTGAAAATGCTTCTGAAAGCTCTTCTTTAGAATCTTCTAGAAACGAAGGAAGTAGCTCATTGTTCTTATATATAGGCTTATATGTGAATAAACATATCGATGATCAAACAAAGGAGCTTCTATTAAAATCCTCCTGGAGCCCACTCCCAAGCTATAAATTTCCTAAAATTGGAGAGAGAAATTTAAGTTTTCAATTTTAATGAATTTTAAAGTATCCATGGCTATCTTATTCTGAGCATGCAGGAGGAGCTTTCTGTAAAATATGCGTGCTTTTTTGCAAAGATTGCGTAGGAAAAGGCGGGCACCAGTTTACTGGCGCATTGGTTTCTGAGAAATTTACAAATTATAAGAAAGCATTAGGGAAATTTGATACTCATCAAAACACGGAGTACCATAAAACGTGCGTCATATTAGCAGATAATTTTTTACATATTGCTAAAGGGACCTCGTGTAATATTGTAAAGCAAATTAATAGTAATTTACAAATACAGGCTGAGGAAAATAGGCTAAAATTGAAGTCGATTATAAAGAGTATCATATTTTGTGGGAAACAAGGAATAGCATTTTGTGGGAAGGATGAGTCAGGAGATATTTTGGATAATAGTGCAGTTGATGGCAATTTTCGAGCATTGTTAAGATTTCGCGTCGATGCTGGCGATCATTTATTACTGGAACACTTAAAGAAATCGTCTCAGGTATCTCTATATACTAATTCTTTAATTCAAAACGAGTTAATTGAAATTTGTGGAGATATTATAAAGAAAAAAATTGTGAGCAACGTTAATAACGCTACATGTTTTTCCGTACTCGCGGATGAAACGACAGACACATCAAAAACTGAACAAATGACTTTATGCCTTAGGTATGTTGAGACTCAGTCTTTAAAAATTAGAGAAGATTTTCTTGAATTTGTAGCCGTAGAAGGACTAACTGGAGAAGTTATCGCTAATGCAATTATTCATTCTCTTAAGAAAAATGGCATTTGCCTTAAACATATGATTGGCCAAGGGTATGATGGTGCTGCAGCGATGATGAGTGATGTTAAAGGAGTTCAGTCATATATAAGAGAAATTTGTCCAGCAGCATTATACGTTCATTGCAGTGCGCATGTATTAAACTTGGCGATATGTCATGCCTCTAAAGTAAAGTCTGTTAAATTGTGTTTGGGGGTCGTAAAAAGTGTAGGCAGTTTTTTCTCTCTCTCACCAAAGAGAAACAATATACTTAAAGAATATATTAAAAAAGATTTGCCAAATCTAAAAAATAAGTCACTTTTAGCTTTATGTGAAACTAGGTGGGTTTACAAACATGATGCCATAATAAGATTCAAAGAACTTTTTGTAGCCGTAGTTCATGCACTAGAAAATATAATTGAAGTTTGTAATGGTGACACGTTAAACAATGCACATCAGATATTATATTCTATTCTCGACGGAGAATTTATAATTACCCTTTTTGTTCTTGAAAAAATACTATCATATACATTGGGAATTTCTTTACTACAACAAAAGGTTGATTGCGACTTAACTGAAGTATGTGACCAACTGGCGATCTGATGCAGATTCCATCTTCAAAAGTATTTTCACTGAGGCCACCAATCTAGCTTCCCAATTAAACGCAACAATTTCGATTCCTCGACTTGCTCTCCGTCGAGTGCAGCTTTCATTTAATGCAACACCAGAAAATTATTACCGAATGTTTGTTTTTCCATTTTTAGAAACATTCATTGAAGAATTGCAACATCGATTCAGTAAACATAGTGCTCATCTCTGTAATCTTCAAAAATTTATTACTTGTCGCTGTTTTGATTTATTATCGTTTTCTGAACTACATGATATTTTATGAAACATCTCTCCCTAATCCAAATAATGTAAACATTGAATTTGAGTTGTGGAGACAGAAATGGAGTGAAATAGACAGGAACGATAATCCCAATACTGCAATAGACGCATTACCTATGTGCAATCCTACATTGTATCCTAATATATGGAGGCTCCTGCAAATTTTAGCTACACTACCTGTTTCAACGGCAACACCTGAACGATCTTTCTCAACATTAAAACGCCTAAAAACTTATCTCAGAAATTCGATGGGACAAGAACGTACAACAGGATTGGCATTACTTAATATACACAACGAAATTGATGTCAGCCCCAAAGAAGTCATAAACATTTTTGCGAAAAGTTCTAGAATATAACCCCCCAAAATTTCCTTCACGCTACGCCTATATATATATATATATATATATATATATATATATATATATATATATATATATATATATATATATATATATATATATATATATAGCATAATTTTTAACAACTATATATATATATATATATTATATAGCTACATATATATATATTATATATATATATATACTATATATATATATATATATATATACTTTATGAGAGCAAACAATTTATTTACAAGTACCGTATATATATATATATATATATATATATATATATATATATATATATATATATATATATATATATATAATATATATATATATATATATATATATATAGAGTAAAAAAATATAATATTTATATATTTATTTATATATATATATATATATATATATATATATATATATATATATATATATATATACATAACTATTATAAGTGGTTGACTCCAGGAGCGAAAATCAATAATTAATGTATCGTTATTTTAATAATTTTAGGGTAAATACATTAAATTTTTGGGTAAACCTAACCTAACCTAACCTAACCCAACCCTAACCTAACCTAACCTAACCTAACCAAACTTAACCTAAATTAACCTAACCTAATATTAACGGAGTCAACCACTTATAAATGTCCTATATGGCTATATATATATATATATATATATATATATATATATATATATATATATATATATATATTTATTTATTTATATATAAATATATATATATATGCTGCTCATGCTACTCCTTATGCTGTTTTTTTAGGGAGGGTGCAATGAATGGAGAGAGGATTATTATTATTATTATTATTATTTATTATGGTTACGATTATAACTTTTCATCTATATGTTTATTAGCATACTTGTGAGAGTGAATGTGAACGAAAGTGACTATAGTATACTTGTTGTTGTATGAATGAGTTTTATTAAGTGATAGCAGTGCTACAACTTATCAATTGTATTATTTTTTTTTTGGGGGGGGGGGGTTGTGTTCTTTGTAAGTTTGCTTGCAAACTTGGGTTGGGAGGTATGTCATAACGGCAATTTGACAAACCAGCTAAATTTGGAAATGAAAGCTAGCTTAGAAATTTTAAAATAGTGTAGATGGGCTTGGCGCCTTTGAGGAAGGAAGAAGAATACGAGGAAAGTCAAACTTGTCACGATTGGGAAGAAGGTGGAACTTAAGTTATTACATGCGAGAGAAATATATGGAGAAAGTGTTAAGTGGTTACGATTGAGAATACGTAAACAGGAGTTGAAAGGGTTGGTAGGTATGTCATAGATGGCAATTTGACAAACCAGCTAAATTTGGAAATGAAAGCTAGCTTAGAAATTTTAAAATAGTGTAGATGGGCTTTAACCTTATTTGTGAGAGGAAGAAAGAATACGAGGAAAGTCAAACTTGTCACGATTGGGAAGAAGGTGGAACTTAAGTTATTATGCGAGAGAAATATATGGAAAGTGTTAAAGTGAGTTTACGATTGAGAATACGTAAACAGGAGTTGAAAGGGTTGGTAGGTATGTCATAGATGGCAATTTGTGACCAGCTAAATTTGGAAATGAAAGCTAGCTTAGAAATTTTAAAATAGTGTAGATGGGCTTTAACCTTATTTGTGAGAAGGAAGAAAGAATACGAGGAAAGTCAAACTTGTCACGATTGGGAAGAAGGTGGAACAGATTATTACATGCGAGAGAAATATATGGAGAAAGTGTTAAGTGGTTGTGATTGAGAATACGTAAACGGAGTTGAAAAGGGTTGGTAGGTATGTCATAGATGGCAATTTGACAGCCAGCTAAATTTGGAAATGAAAGCTAGCTTAGAAATTTTAAATAGTGTAGATGGGCTTGTATATTTGTGAGAGGAAGAAAGAATACGAGGAAAGTCAAACTTGTCACGATTGGGAAGAGGTGGAACTTAAGTTATTACATGCGAAGAAATATATGGAGAAAGTGTTAAGTGGTTTACGATTGAGAATACGTAAACAGGAGTTGAAAAGGTTGGTAGGTATGTCATAGATGGCAATTTGACAAACCAGCTAAATTTGAAGTAAAGCTAGCTTAGAAATTTTAAAATAATTGTAGATGGGCTTTAACCTTATTTGTGAGAGGAAGAAGAATACGAGGAAAGTCAAACGTCACGATTGGGAAGAAGGTGGAACTTAAGTTATTTATGCGAGAGAAATATATGGAGAAAGTGTTAAGTGGTTACGATTGAGAATACGTAAACAGGTTGTTGAAACAAATCCGCGCATTGAAGCGGGACTGAGTCAGGGCTGAGTTTGGAGCCGAAACTGGAATTTGGATTGAGTGATGTCAACGGCCGGATCATTAATCAGTTCATCGTTCGGAGAAAGGAATATCTTGTGAGAGTCGGAGGCTGGAACAGGCTGACCTGTAAATTGGAATTGTTAGTCGTGCCTGGTCCTATATTGTTGAAGGTCAGAAGTTTTGGTCAATGACGAGGCAGGAGAACCTATAGGATCCGGGACGGGAATTGTGTGATTTAGGTTATTTGATCGGAACTAAAGTTAGTAAGGCATATTCTTCTTTGTCATTACTTACCCTGAAATTATTTTGAAGGATGCATCTTCGTGAGGGTGCACTGGTGCAGAAAAAATATGCGTTTAAAATTTTGGATGGACGTAAAGTTATTTCTTTTTAACTAATTTTTGGTTTGTCGATTGTTTCTTGATTTTTTAAAATATGGCATCACCATATAATACTCAAGTTTATTTCTAATGTGCTTATTTTTACGGTATAATTATATAAATTGGAAATCTGAGGGAGATGGCACTTCGGGAGATTTGAAAGTTGGGATATGATTTTTTGAGTTATGACGTTTTTATAGTAAGTCTGGAAAAATTTGAAAATGGGTTTGCTTGTAAATGGAAAGAATTTTATAGGTTTAAAATTGCTATTTTTAAATAATTTTGGAAAATCGCGATTTTCTTTTTTAATTCCTCTCATTTTACACGGTCAAATTTCAAGGTGTTAAACTGAAAAGGTAAAATTTTAGTAAATTTTAAAAGGTCATATGGAAAAGGGCACTGAAATCGATTACAATATAATCGATTTCATTGCCCTGTTCCATATGACCTTTTAATATTTTACTAAACTTTTAATTTTTCAAGCTTGTTGTGTCAAATTTGCAATAAAAACAATGTGAAGAGGAAATTTAAAAAGGGAAGAACCAAACGAAAGGAAAAAATAAGCAATTTTAAAGCTACCAAATTCTTTCCATTTACAAAAACCCAAATTTTTCAAATTTTCAACTTTAAAAAACCAAAAAAAAAAACGTCATAACTCAAAAAAATAATCAATTAAAAGTGGATTCGTCTCGAATTCCATTTCCACTCCCAGAATTCCAATTCACAAGTAATAAACGTAAAACCCCCAGAACACAGAAATCATTTAAAAAGTTTCAATCATTAAATCAATCGTGAATCACATTTTAAAAAATCAAGAAATAATCGATGAACCAAAAATAGTTAAAAGAAATAACCTACTCCACACAAATTTTAACCATTTTCGGTAACCCGTGCACCCTCACGAGATGCAACCTTCAAGTAATTTCTGTTTACACCATAACAAATAAAAACACCTTACTAAACTTTTAGTTTCCGATCAAATACCATAATCACACCCAATTCCTGTCCGGATCCCTAGTTCTCCTTGCCTCGTCATGACCAAAACATCTGACCTCTTCAACCAAATATAGGACCAGGCACGGACTCACTACTCCAATTTACCGGCAGCCTGCTCCAGCCTCCGCACTCTCACAAGGATATTCCTTGCTTCCGGACGAGAGATGGTATTGAATTGAACAGGCCGTTGACGTTTTACCTCGAGTCCCAAATTCCAGTTTCGGCTCCAAACTCAGCCTTTGGCTCAGCCCCTAAAAGTGCACAAATATTACATGATAAAAAACAAACTTACATTAAAAATTTTAACCAAAAAAAATAAAAAGTTATTATTATCTAACCTACCGCTTCAACGCCGGGCTTCTATTCAACTCCTCTTCCACGTTATTTTCAATAGTAACCCACTCTTGTCATCCTTCTCCATATATGTCCTCTCACACCGATAAACTAAGTTCCCACCTTCTTCCAAAATCGTGACCAGTTGACTTTTTCTTCGGATTCTTTCTTTTTATCTGTACACAAATAAGGTTCAAGCAAATCTACACTGTTTCAAAATTTCTAAGCTAACTTTAATTTCCAAATTTAGCTGGTTTATCAAATTGCTCTCTATGACAATAGTATAGTATAGTATAGTATAGTTGTAGCCTGAATATGGTAAAATCAAACTAGAAAAATTGAAACCATTTAGAAAATGTTATAAATTTATCGTAAAAAGAATTACGGCTTGTAGCAGCTTTGATGTTCGTGCCTTGCAAAGTATCCGTTCAAAGATGGTGATATCATCGATCGCACTTTCCCCTTAACCTGTAACAAATTGCTTTGATATTCACCTCATAGAACATATTTATTACAAATAATTGTAATGAATAACGGTAATGAATAACTGTAATAAATAGCTTTGATGTTTACCGCCATAGAACTATCTTTTCTAAGACGGTGATCTAATCGATCACAATGATAAGGACTTTATAATCATGCTTTGATGACATCTCAACCACACTAGAACCATATCCTCGAATTCATAAGTGCTGATCTAGCTGATTGCTCCGCTATGAGCACCTCAGCTTGAAATAATAATTTTGCATATAGTATCCAATTTCACCCACTTGTAGCACTATAATGTTTGATGAGCTCCTCGTAAATCCTCATATATACAGTCTTGTGAAGTTACGCTCCTCGAGTGATCACCATATATATTAGATACCAACATCCGCCTCAATATACTTTTGGTTATGCTCTAGAAACTTATATATATATAAGCGATGTGCGACAGCATACTGGTGGATGTAGTACTATAACATTGATCAGCGGACGTACATGCCCAAACGTCCGCTAGTCTACACAATACAAAGCCAATGATACTTAGATCTTTAGATTAGTGCGTGAGTCGACTCTCTCTCAGCTCATTTGGACTTAGAAGCAGATACTGCCTCTAAGTGAGCAAACTCATATGTTTCCAAGAAAATAGAGTAAATAAGTATACTTATTTGAACAACTACACTGAACAGATATTGTTTAATTAAATGCAGCCACGTTAAAGAACTCTTTTCTAATAAATCTTTTTGTGATCTAAATTTCATTATTTTATAATTTATCATCAATATTGATTTTTTTAAAATTATTACTTAAAATAAATTTTCCATTTAAATTAATCAAGAATATAACATAAACAGAACTTTAAGCTATTGTTTATCAATTGAGTTACGCTAAGAGCACCCAGTGATAAAAAAAAAAGATACTATAAAGAAAACATTAATAGATAACAGAAAGAAATCCTACAATTTTTCTCTGAACTATCACTTCTTCTTTTATTTTTTTCTTCTCTCTTCTTTCTTCTTCTTTCTATCTTCTTGCTCTTCTTCTTCTTCTTCCTTCTATCTTCTTCATTCTTCTCTCTTCTTCTTCTTCGTTTCTTCTTTCTTTCTTCTTCTTTCGTCTTCTTCTTTTCTTCCTCTTCTTCTCTCTTCTTCTATCACTCATCCCTTTCTTATTTTCCTCTTTTCTTCTTCTTCTTCTTCATCTTCTTCTACTTTTCTCTTCTTCTTCTTCTTTTCTCGTCTTCTTCTTTCATCAAAATCTTCTTCTCTCCCTCTTCTCTCTTTTTTCTTCTTCTTCTTTCTTCTTCTCCCTGTGCATTCTACTTTTTCTTCTTCTTTCTTCTTTTTCGTCTTCCTCTTCTTCTTCTTCTTTTTCGCTCTCCTCTCTCTTCTGCTTTAGTTTTTGTTTTCGTCTTCTTCCTTCTGCCTTCTTTAGGATCTTCTATCAACTTCTTATCTTCTTCTTCTTCTTTCTTCTTCTTCCTTCTTCTTCTTCTCCTTCTCTCTTCTTCTTCTTCTTCTATCTTCTCTTCTTCTTCTCTTCTTCTATCTTCTTCTTCTTCTTACTTCTTCTTCTTTCTCTTCCTTCTTCTTCTTCTTCTTCTTCGTCTTCTTCTTCTCTTCTTCTTTAATTTATGGAAAACATTACATATACGAGTTTGTAACAATAATTCATTTTCAAGAAACCTAGTTAGTACAAGCCCCATTATTTATATTTTATATCTAATTATTATTTTATTATATATATTACTAATCTATTATTATATATTTATATTTTATTATTATTATTATATTTGCATTCCGTCAGATTAGCGTGGCCATAAGTTGTTGGGCTCTATTCTGCACCTCCTGTGCCGTAAATCTAAAGAAAGGAATTCGCATTAATACATTAAAAATTAGGGAATTTCAAATTTTATACTTGACAAATTTTTTCTCCTCTCTCTCTCTCTCTCCTCTCTCTCTCTCTCTCTTCTCTCTCTCTCTCTCATTTCATCTCCCTTCCTCGCTTCTCAAAGATGAGCACATAATCATTGGGTTCATGAATTTATCCCCAAAAGAGTGTGTAATAAAAATATTTTATATTGCGCACTTCTTAATTTCTTGCCATGACACGTCCTTATAAATTTACGAAATTACTCAATAAATAAACTAATAATAGGATAAGTAGACAATTCGGTTTTCGGCGTTTTGCAAATTATTTCGCTATCTAGTACTAAACCCCTCCGTGCTCAAGCCAATCAATAGACCGTTGATAAGGTTTTCACTTGAAAACAATTTTCTTCGCATCAATAATTTTCTTAGTAGCTTTATGGCTTTTGGAGATTGACTTACAAATCTTATTTGTTGAAACCATGCATATTTTGGGTTGAATGAAAATTTGATTCTCTTTCTGCTAAATATTGCAATCGAGTACTTATATCGAAATCCCAGTATCGATCAATAATTTTGATTACTCAACATTGGCATCTTGGTGGGGAAATTTGTTTCCCTTTTGATATGTATTAATCGATTGTAGTATCGAAGGTCCCTATTAACTAAAATAAATCACCACAACTTTTTAAATGACTTAAATTTTTGAAAAAAAAGAATAGGACGAAAATATTAAAGTTCCAACAAGTAAAACGTCTTTAAATAATATTTTTTGTTAATTTCCTTTAATGACTAACTGCTTCCTTAATTATTTCATTATTATTATTATTATTATTATTATTATTATTATTATTATTATTATTATTATTATTATTATTATTATTATTATTATTATTATTATTATTATTATTTTTTATTATTATTCTTTATTAATATTATTTAAACATTATTTTATTTATATTACTCTTATTCATTATATACATTATTTTTATTATTATTACTATTATTATTAGGTATAGCAAGAAATAATGTAAAGGTCTCAATTCAAAACTGCCTTTGTAATTACCTAAGTTTTTTTATAAAAAAAATAATGATTTTTTTTATTTTTTTTATTTTTTTTTGTTTTCTTATATTTATTTATTTATTTAATTTTTTTTTTGTATATTTAAGTGATTTAACTTCAATAGAAATAAAAAATTAAAATAAAACTATAATATTATGAAGTTTTCAATATATTTTTCAACTTTCAACAAACAACTGGCATTGTAACCCGAAGTTTGTAACCTTCTCATATTAGGCTTTCCCAACCCATAGTGTCACAAGACTATTAGGCAGTATGTTTTAAGATTCTTGAACCTCAGAGCTAGGGCATGTGTTAAAAATTGAAAATTAATGCTAGATGCGGACTAATTATATATATTGTTTTTGTGTAATGTCTCATAATAGATATGTTAGGCCAGTATTTGAACATTGTCTATAATTTTAGCCCCTTATTTAAAAAAAGACAGATATGCTGAAGAGGGCGCAACGTAAAGCAACGAGGAGGGAGATTTTTGGCTTTGAGGACAAGAGGTATGTATGAGGAGAGGCTGAAGGTTAAATTTTTTTGTATAAATGTGATTTCTTAGTGTGAACATGATACATTAAATATTTATGTGTATATTAAGGTAAAACTGCAGGCTGTAACTATGACAAACTTATTAAAGCTTGTAGTGTGGTTAGAATTTAACTTAATTATAGATTTTGCTTTTGGTAGTACCCTATTTGGCCTACACTATTGGTAATTTATTGATGAGTTCTAGGATGTTGTGTGGGTTTTGCATAAGCATGCTGGGTCATTGGGTCTATTTACTCAAATTGAATGGGAGTCTCAATAGGCCAATCTGTCATCTGCAGCGCCTAGGACCTATTTTATGAATGTTTATAGCTAACCAAAGTAAAATTTAATATAAACACAATTTTTTTTTTTTTATTTCACAGTTACTTACCCTTCCTGATTTTCCATTTTGATTTATATAGAATGAATAAATCACTTAAAAAATAATACTATATCGAATAAAAAAAGTTTTTTAAAAAATTATAAAAAGTTAAAATAAAAATACAAAAAAAAAATAAAAAAAAATAAAAAAAAATAAAAAAATCAAAAATTGATTTTTTTCTAAAAAAGAATAAAAAAAACCACCAACCCCGATTATTATTATTATTATTATTATTATTATTATTATTATATTATTATTATTATATTATTATATTATATTGTATTATTAGCATTTTGAAATATTATATTATTATTATATTATTATTATTATATTATTATTACACTATTGTAAACAAAAAAGAAAAAAAAAAATTGTCTTGGTCAGAAAAGCATTATTTCCTAATTGCTTATGTGTAGAAAACAAAGAAAAATTATTATTATTTCAAACTGCTTTTGGTACCTGTTAGCTTGCTTCAAAACTGATATATTTGCAAGTGAAAGGGAAAATTAATATTCTTTTTTTATATAAACCTTACATATTATTTCTTGAACGTTCTGGACAGCTTAGGATGACGAAATAATGCAGAGAACGTATGCCTTCAAGTTATCAATATAGTTAGTGATTAGTTCATCAGTCCTCTTAGCAGCTGTGGCAAGTGGAGTAGCGCTCTGGTCTTGATAGGGTGCATTAAGCCACAGATGGCATCAAGAGTTGCAAATATCAGGCGGACGCATTTTGTTATGTCTGTGGCGAATTTTGAAGACACAAACAAAAAAGTACCCTGTGAATGCATCACTAAAATGGTACGAAGCCTATAAGGCATATTTGCATTGCCTTGGGTACCAAGAAAGGCAAGGGGCACCCTTCAATAGACTGCTAACATAAAAGCCTGCCTAAGGGTTTAAGAAGTAACTATATATATATATGTATTAATGAATAAATATATATTATTATATATAATATATAATATATTATATATATATAGATATATATTATATAATTATAATATATATATATAATGATTATATATATAATATATAATATATATATATATATATATATATATATATAGTTTTGCTTGTTCTGAATTTGATAGCTATGGAATCTTTAAGTGAAAGTTTTGATTTATGTAATATATATTTTTTAATAACAATAAGGGAAAGATATTTAAATTTGTATATTTTTTTTCTTCGCAAGTTGGTACAGGGTGAAAAATAAAGCCATGAAATTCGCAATCCTACGAGTTTGGAGAGAGCCAACTGACCACTCCAGCAATTGCTTCTTCTGTTTGGTGGACCGGTACAAGCGTCGAGCTTGCAAAAATGAGCCTGGTGTCATATATCCAGACCTTCCGTCATCCATCGCTCAAGTGCCACACTCTTTTGAACTCCCTGAACCTATTCCTCCAAAGGAAAGACAGCCATCTTCAAAAGAAAGCAGCAAACCAGATGAAGATGAAGTCGTTGATCCTGAATAAAATGTAGCTGAGGAGAGAAACCCATATTTCCCCAACCAAGAAGACATCAAATACTTAATCAGAGATCTTGGTCTCACAAAGTCCAATGCCAAGCTTTTGACGTCGAGACTCAATCAGTGGAATTTGTTACATGAAAATGAAAGTGTGAAAATTGCAAGTCAGAGATAACGTCACCACTCTTTTCCAACTTTTTTTTACCAGACAAGGTGGGCTTTGCTTTTACCACACTGTGACAGGTTTGCTTGAGGCACTTGGAATTGCCTGTACTCCCATGAGTTGCGCCTTTTCATTGATAGCTCATCGAAGAGTCTCAAAAGTTTGCTACTTTATAGCAAGAATATGTATACATCTTTTCCCTTGGCTCACTCGGTGCAGCTCGAAGAGAAACATAGCAGCGTGAGGCTATTGCTAAATACCTTGAAATTTGAAGTACACAATTGGGAAGTTATCAGAGATTTCAAAATGGTGCCCTTCCTGATGGGTCTCCAATGCGGCTTTACTATTTTTCCATGTTACTTTTGTCTCTGGGACAGCAGGGCCTTCGCAGAACACTACCAAAGGCGGGATTGGACACAGCGGACTGAGTTCAGTGTATGGAGGAACAATGTCAAATGGGAGCCTCTGTTGGACCCCAAGAAAATATTCCTTCCTCTACTACACATAAAATTAAGCCTCATGAAACTGTTTGTTACAGCTCTAGATAAAGAGTCTTTAGCCTTCATTTATCTACAATGCTTCTTCCCTAAGCTGTCTGAGGCAAAAGTCAAAGCCGGTGTCTTTGTCGGACCACAAATGAAAAAGAGCATAGAGTGCAAGGAATTCCCAATGAAGCTGACTATGAGAGAAAAATCAGCTTAGAACAGCTTTGTTGCAATAGTTCGTGGCTTTCTTGGGAATCACAAGGCCAAAAACTATAAGGTGTTTGTTGAAACCATGGTCAGGAACTACGGCAAAATGGGCTGCAGGATGTTCTTCAAAGTCCATATCCTTGATGCTTATCTTGCTAAATTTAAGAACATGGGGGCGTACTCAGAGGAGCATCGAGAGCAATTTCGTTAGGATATTCTGTAGCGAAAACAGGATTGGAGACTATATGATTCGTGAAAGCAACCTACCGTAAAAGCGTAAATAAAGAAAAACTTTTTACTTCTAAATATTTTGAGGTCTCTGTTGTATAAACTAACAGCAAATAAATGCTACTTTTGAGTTACATGTCGTTTTTTTCTACTTTATGAAACCGAGAATGATTATATTCACAAATTTTTTTGTATCGGTGTTGGTAAATTTGTGAAATACCATTATCCCGGTCATAAAATCAAAGTTTGGAGAAAATATTAGCCATTTTTCACACCTGCTATAGGTATAAGAAAATAGGAAATTACAGTTGTTGCCAAGAGACAAAAATTCTGATATTTTATCATGATTATATTATTATTATTATTTATATATTATTATATTATTATTATTATTATTATTATCATTATTACATTATCATTTTAAATCTAATTTTAATTATTAATATTAATAGCATTACTATTTGCATTAATATATTATTATCATTATCATTACATTATTATTATTATTACCCATGTATTATTATATTATGTATTATTATTATTAAATATTTAATATAGTATTGACTTCTTATTAATTCGAATCTCATGTATTATTTTATACTCATTATTATGTGCATGACTTTCACTAGAGTTTTAAGTTATTATTTATATATATTACTTCAATTATGTATTGGTTTTTTTAGATAAAGTAGGAATATGTTCAACGCTATTAAATGCGTTAATAAAATAAGATAATTTGAGAAATAGTCATCTTCTTGTGATTAGGTAGTAGGCCAATTAATTTGTCGTATTTTTATTCTACAATTTTTTTTCTTTTTAACATAAAACAAATAGTATAATAATATTAATAATTAATTTATAACATAAAAATTAATTAACTATATTTTTTATTATCCTTAAAATATATATAAGTTAAGTAAATGGTTATATCTTAGAGTTATAGTAGTTTTATAAATAGGATTTTATACTGTTACATAAGATTCAAAGTAGCTATTGAGATTTATTTATATATTAGTTACAAAGAATGTAAGAACTGTTTTTATTTATTATTTTTTAAATTTATTTTTATTAGAGCTTTAGATTTTTTTTAATAACAAAGTTTCAATTTGACTATAAGCATTTTCGCTATTCCAATTATTCATTAAATCTCCGTCGTATCGATTCGTATCCTTACCATTTGACCTCTTGCCATTTATTGATTTTTAAATACTTATGTGAGTATGTGAAGGGCGTGATTATTTAATCGTTAATACTATGTGTAATTTCACTTTAACTATATTATTAACATTATTATATCATTATTTTTACGATTGATTATTTTATTTATTATATATTATTTAATTATAATTAGTTGTATAATTATCTTTATATTTATCTCTATAGATATATTAGAAAGAACTTTAAATGAAAGTTTGTTGCTAATTAATTATATATTATAATTAATCTTAATTATATATTTATATTGTAAATTAATGGTGGAAAACCGTAATATCACATTATTATTATTATATTATATATATTATTAATATAATTATATATTTATATTTATTTAATTTAAATATAATTTAGGTAATAAGCTAATAATAATAAATAAAGTTAAGTGGTACAACGATAGTCTAGCAAAGACTGTTGAATCGTAATTAAGATGCTTAAAATACAATTTGCACTCGATTAAAGGCCAACTGCAACATAATAGCTTCATAAAAACTTATACTTAAATATATCATTTTATTTAAATAAAATCTTGCTCTGTGTTTGTTATATAATGAATTTTGCTTTTCCGCGATACATTAAATAACGTATCTAAAGAATCTACTTTCTCCTGTTTTGATTCTAGCTCTAGTCATTTTAATAGTTTTTCTTTTATATTTTCCTTAGTAATAAACATAACAACATAAATAGGTCTTTGTCATTCATGTAGGTCGAGAGTGAGGGGGGTAGAAGGAGGCTTATATTATGTTAATACTTCTTACCTAAGAGCATGAAAGAACCCAGAACGCAATATCCACAAATAAGATAATTAAGAATGTATAAAGTATTCTTATCTTATTGATTTCTCTTAATTCTATTGGTCTGACTACTAACTTATGTGTCTTATGATATATGTAATGAATTACAGTGAATATAATTTACATATATAAATATTAAATTGTTCTCGAATAGTTGTCCTTGTAAGCATCAGCTTTCTTACCTCCAAGTGTTTTGCTGCTAATTTCCACTATCTTAAAAGTTTGTTAACCTGCAAATTATTTAGATCTTTTACACTAAGTTTTTAAAAGGATGGATATCCATATGTCATTTACATATTATAGCACCAGGTCGAACCATAATGTGAATTCTTATACATATTATTCTTAAATTTTGATAATGTAATTTTATTAGTTGATGAGGCGATGCGATTTTTATATATTCTATATCCTACACATAAAATTGTATTTCAACATTAATGATAATCAATGACATTTGCATATTTTTTATTAACATAGTTTTAATTAATTATAAAATTGTTAACATTAATAACTGTTATTGTTTTTCTTTCCGTATTCTTTTAATTTATTATTTATTATTATATATCATAGATATTATATATTTAGAAATGTTTCATTTTATTTTATTATTTGTTATACATTTTATATTTTATTTAGTGTTTTAAATTTTAATAATATTATATGATAAATATTCATATCATTATATAAATTTATTAGTTTTCTTTGATTATCAATTAATTAATTATTATTTATATATTATTATTATATAAATTTAGAAGTAAATAAAAGTATTATTAGTTATATAGTAGTAATAGTAAGTAGAAGTAATAGTATTAATTGTGGTAAAGTAGGTTGACTTTAGCATGATCCAAGGAGTTAGTCGCCCACAGTTAAATTTTATTATTTTCATTATTGAGGGTTTTACCAGTGGTTGTGTCCTGGCATATACTTATTTTAAATATCTTATATATTTTTATTAATATATTGTTAATATTATGTATAGTATTTGTTACATGCTAGATAAATGTTCATTAAGTCGAAAATTCAGGTTATATAAAATATTTTATATATAATGTTAATTAATTATTTTTAAATACTAAAGAAAATAATATTTAGACATACAAAATGTTTAATATTTAATTTATTTTTTTTTTTTTTTTTAAATAAAAAACGAAGATGTTTTATTAAGTATTACTAATTACTTAAGGATTTAATGTAGATAATTAACAAACATACACGTTTAATATAAAAATATAATATTCAACGAATTGGGTATAATTGATATGCTGGTCAAATTTTATCATCTCGATTACTAATTTCACGGAGGAAGCCCAAAGACGCGCTGTACATAATTCTAATTGATTAGAGAATAATAACATTTTCCAAATGGGCGGATGATTCCTACACTTTTTAGACTAAATTATATAATAATTCTTTTGTTAACTAATGTATTATAAATGTAATAAATTATCTAATTCATATGAACAGATTTTCGCTGAAAAAAAAAAGTTTTTTTTTTATTCGAAACATTTATAGAAGTTTGTAGAACCGAGTCCATACTTCAACCAAACCGAAACAACCAAATATAATGATAACTCGTGAACTAAGCCAGGCAGCAGCCCCTAGTGATCAGGCGAGTCATCATCATGACGCACCATACTAAATAAATAATACCCACACTAACTCACTCAAAACCCTCCACAATTATATATATCTTAACTAAAATATATATACATATTAACACCTAATATATGTATTAATACCCTATATACATACTCACAAAAACATAATTACTCAATACCTATCTCAATAAGCAAAATAAATAGAATAAATATAATCCCCTCACACAATATCCCAAACAATATCAACAAAACCCTAACCTACCACAAAAGAACGATATATATAAACACACAAATAAATACCATAATAGAAAAGGTACAATAACTATTTTTTTATATTTCTAAAAAGGTTTAAGCTGTATTTCACATAAAATAGTTTCTCATACTAAATATGATCCCATAAATAAATATGCATTTGATTGTTCAAAGATGTGTGGTGATGGGTTAGATCGAAGATTCTCCACTCTTGTTTAACTGTACCTCGCTACATGACACAGGAAAAATAGCTAATGATGTATATGTGAACAAAGTTTATCTCCTTTATCAATATACGCAAAAACAAATCAAGGCAAAAAACCATAATAGCAGCCAGACACTAAAATTGGTAATTGTTTTTGTCTAATGTACTATTATATCAATTGTTAATCGTTTTTATATATCTACTTTAACAAAACCCCAAAAAACCATATTCTATTAACCATCGCACATAACTCACTACCATACACAACATACACTGAAATTCCTCACCACGATAACAATCTTAATTTTTTTTTTTAGTAATATAAATATAATGTTCCTTTATTCTTATAATACTATTGTTATAATTGTCATATAGTGATAACATTACCACTGATATTTCTATATCGTTCACTTTAAACATCCACCAATACGAGGATGTTCCCTCGGCGAAATTATGAAAAAACTGACAAAGAAATTTAGTCTGTTGTGAATATCTTCAGAATTAAAATATAGTTTGCACACAAGACAAAATTTGCATAAATCAATATATTATGCTTTATAAATATAATCCACTCTATTGATTGCAATGAGAATTTAAACCTATTTCAATCTATATGTGAAGGAATTTTATGCAAATTAGCCATAAAACTAAAGTTGTTTTATTTATTCCATAGCAATTATATTGTAATAAAAATTTACTGGATTCTACTAGAAATTCAGAAGTAAGCTAGCGCGTAATAAATAGCTATCTATTATCAATCAAGGAAAGGAGACGAAAATACCCCGGATCACCGTGGTCTAATAGGTTTCTTCAACGCAAAGGAGTCATATACGAAGATACTTGAAAAAACAATCAACTCAAGCTGGACTTGTGCGCTCCAGTAGAAGCATGATATTTGATAAGCAACTAAGTAAAGAACATTAAGGGCTACACAAAATGGCTTGCACTCTTCACTTCATATAGTATATAATTATAATATATATAAATCCATCCTACATTTATATAATATATATAATATATAATATTAATATTAATATATATATATTATCTAATATAATTAATTAATATAATATATAATAATATATATATATTAATTATTATAATTAATATAATTATAAATATAATATTATATATATATATATAATTATAATCTAATATAATAATATATATATATAAAATAAGTAGATAATAATAGTTATAAACGAACCAAAAATATTACCCATATATAATCATTTAGAAATCCAGACAATAAGACGCTTTAGTTTAATAGGGTATCAAAGTAGGAGGCCTGAATTTATTGAAATACTGCAAACATATATTAAGGTTAGTAAATAATTCTTTTTTTTTTCTACAAATAAAAAATGATTTTCTAGATGTTGACAACGTGAGCTTTCGATTTACTAGATCCCCTTTCAGACGCTTTGAATTGAAGACTGAACGAAATATTTATTATATAAAAGATTGTTATGTGAGAAAAGTTTTTAAAATTACTTAAAAAATTAGATTTAGTTAAAAAAACTTTAAGTTTTTTTGATTTTTTGAAAAAAGCGTTTGTGGTTGTTCAAAATTTTGTTTTTAAGGTGTGGTCAAAGGGTATGTTCACAACTCCTTGTAGTTATGTTAATCATTGGGAAATAGTTTTTTAATGCAAGGAGAAATTCAATTTGAGTTCGTTGGTGGGAGGATCGCAGTACCTTTGATAAAATGGGTGTCATGACCATTAATGTTAATGTTGTATTTGAATTGGGTCTGTGTAAGTGAAAAGTTAGCCGAGTTTTGTGAGTTGTCAAAAAGGTGTTTCAAATGTTTGTGATTGATAATAGCGTACTATCTACTAATTTTCATTAGTTCCGCCAATATGTTTAGCAAGAAAGGTAATATAGTCTTTAAACAAGGGATTTTTTGACACACATTGTTTGAAATGTTAATTTAAAATAATGTGTATTGAGTAGGGCGGTTTGAAAAAAAACATTTTAATGATGGTTAGGGTTAGGTTAGTCTAGGAAAATGTAGGTTAAGGATTGTAATGATATAAATATATTGTTGATTGATAATGTATTTGTAAATAAAGAATAAGTTTGTTAATGGGGAGGGAATTTGTAGGCGGGATTCTTATAAATTCTTTTTTTGGCTTTATTTGATCGAGAGTGAGAAAATTTATTAGTTTTATAGAGATTGGTATGAATTGAAGCAGTTTAGTGAAGGTGTTGAAAATATAGTTGAATTCAATTTGTAGGAAAGGAGGAGAGCAAAATCGGAGGGCTCTAAGAAAAAGGGAAGATAAAACACCTGATTTTGTGTTTGGTATGGAGTGGGAAGAGAACCAGGAATAATAGGACGAGGTTTTAAAAGTTGGTCTTACGATTCAGTTTCTTCAATTTCCAAAGGCGTCTTAAAGAGGATTCTTAGTTAAGATCGAAAGCTCACGCTCTCAACATCTAGAAGACCATTTTTATTATGTTTCAAAAAAATTTCATTTAACTAAACCTTTAATATATTTTGCAGTTTATTAAAAATTCAGGCCTCCTACCTTGAATAATATATTATATAATAATACTATATTGTATATATTATATATTATATATATATATAACTTTATAATAATTAATTTAGTATATATATATATATATAGATATTATATAAATATATATAATATATATTTATACTATTATATATATATTATATATATCTTTAAATATCGTCCCGAAACAGTTTCTGCTATATTAATATAATATTAATTATAATATTAAATGTAAATCATAAATAATATAATATAGTATGATATAAGTATGAAGAATAAAATACAATATAATACATAATGTAAATTAATATACATATAACTATACTATAACTATTAACTACTTAACTATTAACTACTAATTAACTATTAATATAAATATTAATTCGCCTCACCACAAAATCACTTATCAAATTTAGATAAATATGTAACAGAACTCTCACCTCCATTTCTTGACCGTTCTTTCCGACCTGTGGTTGCCACTATTCGTACAATATGCTATGGACATTATTTGGATCCTCCTTTTAAATAAACGTGAAGACTATTAATTTCAGTTTAAGTTTAGCAAACGTTTCTTTAAAGATAGGGAATAAAAATTCTTTATTTGGCAGTCTAAATCATTAAAAATTAAACTTGAAATTATATTTATTTGGTGTATATGAATTAGAAAAAGCTTGTTATTTTTGCTACTTAATTGAGATCTCTGAACATTTCTTTTTTTCCCCCCACAAAAAAAAAGCAACAATTTTATTTTATTTTTTGTTTATTTTGATTTAATTATTATTTTAGGTTAAAATTCATTTTTTTTTACATACTATAACATCAATATGTGTTGAAAGTCAAATCACATAGGGTAATCAAGTAAGAACATCAATATAATGATAATAAAGATTTAATCATTACTTTATTTACATTCTTATTATTATTCTTATTTTTGGTGAAAATATTTCAATTAAAGTTTTAAGAGGCTTTATCGTTTTCTTATCATTGTGCTGCTCTTAGGAGAATATTCAACCCCTTTCCCCCCCCTCACTCTCGCCTCCCAGCTGACTAAGACCTTTTGTTGTTAGTTTATTCAAGGAAAAAAAAAGAAAACTTAAAGACTTTATATTAAAATTCACTTGAAAGGGATCTTGATTACGTTATTTGATGTATCGCTGTTGGATCGCTATTCACTTCTTTTAGTTTTTAATAATGATTTAAAAGCTTATTTTAATTAACAAACAATTTTTCAATTTATTAAGCTTTCATTTCGCTTTGAAGTTGTTGTTCTTACTTATTTATTATTAATAGCTTACCAAATATTAATCATAATAATAATAATAATAATAATATAATAATAATAATAATAATAATAATAATAATAATAATAATAATAATAATAATAATAATAATAATAATAATAATAATAATAATAATAATAATAATTAATAATAATAATAATAATAATAATAATAATAATAAAAATAAAAATAAAAATAAAAATAATAATAATAATAATAATAATAAATAATAAAATAAATATAATAATAAAATTAATAATAATAATAATAATATAATAATAATAATTAAATAATAAATATTAATAATAATAAATAAATAATAATAATAATAATAATAATAATAATAATAAATTAATAATAATATAAATTTTTTAATTTAATAATAATAAATAATATTAATACATAGCTAATAAATTGAAAATATAATAATAAACTCTCGTTCACAGCACTAACAGACAAATAAATAATCATGTAGGTATGCTAGAATATACTAATTATTAAATAATAAATTTAAAAATAATTACTTTTATACTACTATTATAACTAACTTTTTACTACTACTACCTTCACTATCTAACTCTACTTAAATTATTAATATATAATAATATAAAAGTTATAAGAATTAAATAAAAAACAAATATAATAAATAATTTAATGAAATAAAGATGTTAGAAATATTGAAATAAATTAACTAATATAATAATAATAATATATTATTAATATATAATATAAATAATAATTGGTAATAATAATATAATAATATGATATATATGAATAATTGAATAAATTAAATAAATAATATAATTGAATAATATAAATATAAAAAATATAATATAAATAAAATAAAATAATAGATAATATAATTAATAAAATATAATAATGAAATATATATAAATAATTTAATATAATTAAATTATAATATTAAATTAATTATAAATTATAATTATATTTATAAATAATATTATAAATAATAGATAATTATAATAATTAATAATATTAAATTTTCAATGTATATATTAAAAATATATAAATTTTCTAAAGATAATTATAAATTAAAAATTCATTTAAATAAGACATAATATTATATATATATTAGTTTTAGCAATAATTATTTTTTGATTCTTTACTTTATTATTTTTTAATTCGTAAATTTTATACCTATTATATTTTATTATATTATATATATATAATAAATAATTATTATATATATATATATATATATATATATATATTATATACCTACCTATATATATTATATAGTCAAGTATTCAGTATATATAGCAGTAAAAGGAAAAATGGCAATATTTTTCTTCCAAAACTTATATATATTTGATTTTTATGTATACTAGTGAGTATATAGATTCATAATATGCTGTATTCTCATAAACATAAATATATCTGAAAAAATTAAAGAATTAAACAAATAAATATTTATATATATACTTATTGATTATATGGATCCGTTATTTGGTTTATTCATAATGATATTTTTATAGAAAAAAAAATAAAGCAGATTTTTTTTCTCTTTGACAAAATATTCATTTAGGCATTTATACTATATGTCAAAAAAATAATGAGTGATTTAGGAAGTGTGGTACACACCGCGAATGAAGACCGTTGAAATATTGCCAGAGATTTAATGTCTTCGGAGGATACCACGCGTGAATATTACAGAGATAGGGAAGATGATTAATAATTCGTGGTTAATTTTTACCGCGGCGATATTCCTCGGGCCTTGAGGATAGTTTGCCTTCTCTCGGCGACTCTAGTATTATCACTATCATTTACTAGTATATTGGCGTATAAAGGTAGTCAGGGTCACCATTAGGCATCGTTATTTCGCATACAGAATATCCTAACGAATTTGCTCTCGATGCTCCTCTGAGTTACGCCGATAATCCCATTGTTTCTAGAAAATAGCAAAAATTACTCTGTAGCCACTCCAAGAAAGATAATGTGACTCATTTGAGATAGTACTCGAAAGTAAATCGATTCACTTGCAGCTCACCCTCAGTGATCTTATTAGCTCATTACCGTATTTAAGTTTCAATACTGACGCCATGGTATATATTTACAACTGATAAATACATATAATAAATCATACTCTTATAGTTTTATTTTGGCTTGTTTATTATTAATTTTACTCTCCATAATAATAGTGAATAGACCTATTATATATACGAATATTGTTGATATATTTGAACAAAAGTATTATTATTGTTATATCTAATATTCGATAGTACTGATTTGAATTTTTTGCTCCTACATACTGTTAAGGACAATTTCATCTAGGAGAGGAAATAATGTCTCGCCGTGTTTGGGCAGACCTTCCTCTGATTGCTCCTTATTCCTTCATTCTTGTGATCGGGGTTTCCGAATATAATACTAAAGGATCATATCATAGGCTTTATATTGTGATACTTTTATAATTGCTTACTAGTAACAGTTACTGTATATATTAATGGGAAGAAGCATTCTAGTGATAGATTAATAATGAAGTGTACTATAATGATCACTCTTTGTATATTCTCTATGTGTAGCTGTAACAAACAGTTTCATGAGGCTTATATATATATTTTATATATAGTGTTAATATGTATATAGAGGAAGGATTTATTTTTCTTAATGGTGACTGATTAATTATCCCAACAGAGGCTATACTACTCACTAACACTCAGGTGATTTCCATACACTGAGTTTGATTTGCCTCCCCATACATGCTACGAGCTCGTGATCAACCTCGCATACGGTACTGCTGTGTTAGAGATTATGAAAATGTTGTCCAATCTCCGCTCTTTGGTATGTAGGAATTAGTAATTGTGTCGCAGAATGGATTTCATCTGTCCATTGAAGGAGGTATGGGATATGTTTACGTTGGTGTGTGCTGGCGTTACCGCAGCGCAAATGACACGCAAAAAACGCGCAACCAAAACGTATAACTAAGTGGAAAATAAATAGAGAGTGTGGAAATGCCGCTCATTGGAAGTAATTTTCCCATGGCTTATTTCGAGTGGAACAAGGGGCACTGAACACACATAATAAATATATTTGATAGAAAAGGTGCCTCTTGATGAGGCTCCTTTTCCCACCTTTCTTGTGCTATCGATTTTTTGATCTACGGTTTCTCCTTCCTCAGAGATTTTCTAATCCACGCGAGGTTATTAGCAATAGCCTCACGCTGCTATGTGTTTCTCTTCGAAGCTGCACCGACGTGAGCCAAGGCGGGAAAAGATTGTATACATATCTGTACCTCTTGCCATATAAAAATTTAGATGCAAACTTTTGCGCATATTGCGTATATCCAGAGCTATACATATATTTCCATTATAGAAAACAGTAGGAGAGTTGTGAAAAGGCTCTCACGAGACAAACCTATATATGGGTAGTTAAGACCTCCCATAATATCGATACATGTAATGTAATATCGTTGTTAAGATGAGTATCAGTGGCCATCAATTTCTAATCCAAAGTAGACTCTTACCCACAAGAGCAACATGACCTAGTCATCCTCGTGTATCCACATTATTGCAAGGGAGAGGTGGTAGAAAAGAAACAGGCTCAAAGTGCTTTCCAACCTTCGTCCTTACAAGTTATTTTACGGAGAATGTTAAGAATATCGAAAAAAGAAGGTCTCCTGTGCAAACGCGAAGAAGATGTTGCCTCAGCTCCTCTGGCGCCCAGGTGGGATCTTCATTGGCTATGCTCTTATGATGGACTGACGGCCGGTGTTGGATTCCCCTACATGCGTTGTTTTATTCGACGGCGACGATGCTATAGACTGGGCTCAGATGGATTTACTTCGTGGTACCTTTACACACATTCTGTTACACACGGATCATGTTTTGCAGATTTACTCCACTGTACAAAGAACAGAATTAGCTCAGTGCGTAGTTGTGAAGTGCTGGCTGATTCACGCTGGCAGGCACATGCGAGTGCGCATACTATCTAGATCCATCTTCCCTGTGAAGGCGCTCCATCTCGGATGTCCTGTAGGTGTCGTCATTTTAGCGTGACGCGACCTTAATGGAGCATTTGCTCACCCATTCATGTTAGGATTTAAAATAATGGAAGTATTTCTTGCGCTTGTAGATATATTATGTAAGCTATATATCTTAGGTTGCAGGGGAGGGATAGTTCAACTAAGGGAGTTCTCGCTGTACCTGCAGTACTCGCGCAGCTACATTTTACTTTTCGGAGGTATTCGCAATGGATCTCTCGCGCTCAAGTGTGTACCCCTCTGTATCAGAATCTTTGACTCCTGGCGCCTGTTTTGTCCTTAGATCCTACTATTTTGTGATCTGTTTATTACCAGAGCCCCATAGGAACGTTGACTTGGGATATGGGACCTGCGCTGATGATGTCGCTTTTTTCGACTTTTGTTTGTGAGGGAACAGGGGAAATTGTTTTATCCGGGTTCACCAATGTCTGAAGAGTTGACCAGAGCGTTGTTTCAAAAGTATAAGCATTACCGTTATTGGTAAGCGAGATTCATTCGGTTCGCTATAGGGCAACTATTTGGAGTCGTTATTCTGAGAGATGATTTTGGATCCCGGATGGAGGCGATCTCATTACTGAGAGGCAATGAACTCTCATAGTACGCCAGAGCGCCAATTCTCTTCGGACGAGAAGAACTCCCACGCCAGTACCATGTCTCGCGCGACCGCCTTTATATGGATACATGTTTGTATTGTTTTACTCGCGCTCGCTCAGCCATGGAATCTCTCAGCCTTCAGATATATTCCTCAAGAATTGTACATGGTGGGCACTGGCTTGAATGTAGGACATTTCGGGTTCCAATGTTGGTGTTGATAGCTTCACTCGCGTCAGTATTCGCAGACGTCGAATTTACGACAGAACCTCTCTCCCCTCCCGTATGTTGATGCAGAGGGTTTGAAACTATGGCGGAACCCTTTGCTCACCTATATTGAACCCTTATTTCTCTCGCCTCCAAACTCTATGATTGTTCGCTCATGTAGGCTAACGGTTTCGGTTGCGGTCAGGTTGTGGATAACGTTGTCCATTATTCATAGCAGAAGCATCTGCGAGCATCCTGTTATTGAGAATAAAATATGTACACCTCACAATATACACATGTTCTCACGCTATATTACGTCTTCCTTCCTGCCGTATTACTTGTATTTCAGCTTGTGGCATTTTCAAAAATAATAGGCTATCATTAGACTAATAATATCTTATACGATAAATCCCTACTAGAAAACGCTTATATGTCTATATACCTTACTACAACATATTAATGTACGCATTTTAACCTTCTCAAGCTATAGGGTTTTTATTACAATAATTTACCCTCAGACTATGAATCAAGCGTGCTTAGTATGACTTGATTACTACATTTACACTTATATATGGACCGTATTTATTAGGCTACATAGTACATATCAATGTAATTAAAAATGTATATATGCATTTAAATATATAATATTATTATATATATATATATATATATATAATATTATATATACTATATTATATATATGATATTATATCTGATATTTTTTAATTTATGATATCCTTGTATTTAGCTGTATCTGAATATGTTAAATTACTATTGAGATTATGTCCATTAATTGTATTTAATACTCAATCTTATTTCATACTGGAACGTATTCGGTTACTTATTTTGTTAAGGCACTTAATTATGAATGTCTACGGATGACGTCTAGTGATATAGTTTTATAAGGTAACACTAATGCCGTTGAGATAAACAATTCTGTTAGATACAATAAGCAAGCCAAGAAAAGGTATAATATATTAACCTTTCGGTTAAGATGGGAGATTTTTGCAAATCAGTTTGTCAGGTTTGTTTATAGTGGACAATTTCACAGAAGCCATAAAGGTGCAACCTCATTATTTTTTGCATTTGTCCTTTATTGTCGCCAAAGAAAATTAGGACTAACCTTTGAAAGTATCCAATTGTGGTATTATGGTATTGTGCTCGTAATTCGCACAACTACTTTAGACTTGTATGCAAGTCATCACCTTCATACGCGTGCCTCGATGAATTACATATCGAACTTATAGTGTTTATTTTTACTTTTTTGAGTTGGAATTTTAGTGATCTTTCATATATTATAATAATTTCTAACTCCCATGATATATATATATATAATCAAATATACAATCATTTGGATGTGTTATACTTAGTTCTTTATAGTTAAATATATATAGTCAAACCTCTTTTTTTAAATAATTGACCATCTTGTAGTACTTAATATATATGCACCTTAATGTCACATAAAGGTAACCAGCGCTATAATCTTCACTATTGATAACAGTCTGACTATAGAGGGACTTTTGATATAAATAATAATTGAATACATAATACTTAATATATTATATAACTTAATATATTGTACTTACCTTATCAGAGGTGGCGTTCCGCAATTTAATTAGCAGGCCATTCCTGACAGATTTTTGCTCGGTGCATTATATACCAAATTTATTGTCCGTATCTAATTGCGAGTTGCGATTGCCAGAACGATATTTTTCGCAAAGAAAATAAAAAGAGACAGTGATAACAGTTAGTGAAAATTGTCAAAACAAGTTAAATGTTTGTAAGTTCATAATGGGAGAAAATATTTTGCAAAATTATTCATCGCCAATTTATGAGAAGGAAACCAATACAAAAGAGAAATTTGTGGGCCAATTCCAGTGGAATGCAAACAACTTTATATCCACAAAATTTTACGCAAAGCAAAGTTTTGACTATATAATGATATAATCTACTTCTTCGTTTGGTCTCTCTCCTAGCACACCACACCGAAATAAAGCAATTTAGGAAATAATGCTTTGTCAATAACTCTCAATAGACAATTTTTTTTTTCTATTCTGTTTTTTGTTATACTATTATGTGTATATATATATTAATATTGTTTAAAATTAAATAAGTTAATAAATTATAACAATTTAAAATTATAAAACGTGCTATTAGTACATAGTAATATAAAAAGTTATATGATAATAATTCAAAAATCAAAATAATAATTTATTCTATATTCTATATATATAAATTTTCTTTAAGCTTAATATATAAATATAAATTATGAATATAAATATTATTTTTTATTTTAATATAAAACGATGAAGATCCCACATTCAAAAATTTACAGAATAAATAATGATATTTGTTAAGCAAGACAATATTTATAAAATTTCGTTTATTATAATATAATATAACAATTTAGTCAGATTTTCGATTGGAGAAAGTGTAAACAAGTAGTAGGCTATAGTATGATTATATATATATAGTATACCTATATAATATACTATATATATATAGTATATTATATATATAGTATATATTTATATATATATATATAATAATATGAGTTATATAGTTAGTTACGGGTTTATTTATTTCATTTTATATTTTGATTATATTCTCCTCCCAAAGAGAAGAACCTTTCTTCAGGGAAGTAACTATAGTACCGAAATTATACCAGAGACACTGCGCTAAACATTTACTGTATATCCTGTGTGGATACCGGATAGTCAATATAACTTCGCTCATGGTATTAGTTGTCCGTTTTATTTTTTTTATATTTCCGAGATAAGTTTTTTGTCGTGATATTCCGCAAGCCCATCCATTTAATCACTTAAACTATATAGTGTAATCGATATCACTCATTGACTGCGCTATCAATTCAACCATGTAGGACAAAGTACTTGAGTTTTTATACTTTCAATAGAGTCTCATTATTAATTAAAAAACATCGGCTATGAACACGTCTCGGTTTGCTCTGAAATTTAGGAATTCGGATAGACACAGGGCTCTATTAACGCGAGTTATCCTGTAGTTTTTTCTCCCGTGTTCCCTATAGACGAAGGGCTGTAAAGCATGTTTAAAATATGTAGTATTTTTTATTAATTATATGTTTATGAACAATTTTAATATTAATTTATGAATTTATTAATTCTGAATAATATTAAAATTAAAAAAATTTTATAAGGATAAGTAGTATATATATATTATAGTTATAGGTATATATATATATATATATATAATAGTTATAATATATACTCATGTTTTATATGATTGCTAATATAACAAGTAACGAATTTTATTACCGAAAGAGTAGAATATATACACTAAAAAAAATATTTTACATTTTTCAAACAACATTTTGAAGTTTTTTTTTTAACAATAAGCATAAAAGTTGAAAATTTTAAAGCTTGATTTTAAAATTGTTAAATTAAAGATTAAAGTTGCCAAGTAATAAGTTTTAAATATATATACCTAACGCACTTCAATATATTACTTCCATCCCAAACTACAAAATCGTTACTTTAATTATATAATAATTTCATTTAATTGAAAAATAACATTTTTACTTAAATATTATTAAATATCTATTCCCTTATGTTTGTTTGCAGAAGCACTGTGTTAAAATTACTGTTTATCTCTCATATCCAAATTGAAATTATTCTTCCGTTTTTGCTCTCACAAAATATATTGTAGGAGAAAGATGCGTACTGAACTCTCGCCATGCAGATGGACCAGGATTGGCCTATTGAGACTCACTAATTATTCAAATATTACATGTGTGTGATATATATGTTATATAAATTAAGATATCCCTATAAATGGACCCAGCATGCTTTTTATAAATATTGTTCAAAAAACCACTCAAAACATCCCTATTAATGAAAACTCATCAATTATATAAATATATATATATAAATTAATATACCTCAAAATATTGTGTATATATGGTAAATTATAGTGATATATATATATATAGTATATATATAAATAGTATATGTATAGGTTACTACAATATATATATAAAGTGCAAAATCTATTATATAATATTATAAGATTAAATTCTTAAACCTACCAATGTGACTATCAGTCCTTTTTTAATATATAGTTTATACTTATCATATGATAATCAATAAGCCTTTAGCTCAGTAGTATTATTACTACTATTATTAATATACTAATACATAATAAATATATTATATATAGAGTTATTCTATTTCGAGTAGGAATAAATATATAGGATATATAATCCCATTTATATATCACTAATATATAAAAATAATATATATTTAACCTTCCTATTACTGCCCCCTTTATACTAATATACTAATTATATTGAAATTCCCCTCATAATAATAGTCTTCACAATAATATATAATAATACTTACTATATACCTCATCCCTCAAAATATATTTATTTACGTATATTTTTATATAATATATATATATAGTATATATAATATCTCAGCCTAGCTATATCATTGTTCACCTCTTAGCTAAACTATCGATAATATTAATTATATAAGTATCGTTTTTATTACATTTATTTAAATAATAATTTATGGGATATAATGTAAGGTATTTTATAAAAATTAATTTAATATAGGTATAAAATATTTTCATAATAAAATTATTTTTAGTTAGAGCGAGCATTTTATAACTAATAAAATAAATGTGGTGGTATAATAAATTTATTTATTCAATTCAGTAAATAAATAAAATAAACATAAAATAAGTGAAATAATAAAAAAATTATAATATAATAATAGTCCTCACGGCAAAAATCATAATAGCAATATAATAAAATAATTTAATTCTAATTAATTTTTTTATATAACAACTATAATTTGCATCCATTAAGTCACTTTTGAGTTTTGATTGTATTTCTATATCAACAAAATAATTTCCTATTATATTAAATAATATAACTGTGGGCTGCTATTTTTCATAAATACTACTACTAATGATATAAATAATAACTATTATATAAATATATAAGCAACACTACTATATAATATATATATAATAGTAAATATACTATTATATTATATTATAAGTAATATATATGTATTTACGTTATACATTGATCAGGGTTCTATAACTCAAAGTTATGCTCAATAGTATATATTGTTGATAATATAGATTGTGAAAAAGATATATATATATAATAACTATTTCATAATATATATATATAGTTTTTATATTTATAATTTAATTTTTAAATTTTTTATATTCAATTTAAATTTTGATTATATCACTAAAATATTTTTACATAAAAATAAATTAAATGATTAATATAAAATAAATATATTAAAAATATTATAATATAATTACATAATAATTTATAGTAATAATATAGTAAAATATAAAAATAATATAAAAAAATAAAAAATAAAACTATATTACATTATATTATTTTATTATTATTATATATTATAAAAAATATTATAATAATAAAATCATTGAGTACGAGATTTCTAGTTAAATCTCACTCCAGGTTGATATTTTTTTCATTTTTTGATATACTTTTTACACTTAAAGTAGATTAGCCTATCTATATTCGTTTCTTAATAATATTAATTACAATATTATATATATAAATATATAATTATATATAATATTATTATATAATAATTATAATATTTATAAATTAAATTAATAAATTATAAATAATATATTTATATATATATATGCAATAGAAATAGTGAATGCGAATACCGTAAATAATGTCTGCTATTTTATGCATAACAAATTTACGAAAATTTCGAATGAACATTTTTAAATTACTTGTGTAAAATTGAAAGCATAATAATTACATGCATAGATTGCGTATAGTATTTTTGAGATACATTTTTTCATGTAATGATTTGTAGAATATTTATTGTCGTAGGAATATATGTAATTAAAATATATGTAAAAATATACACTGAATATTTATAATTTTATAATTATAAAAAGATAATTAATGTCGAACGGAAAAGTCCAGAAAGAATACAAAATAAGTTATTAACCTTTTAAAGAAATCTTACTTATTTATCTAATATTATAATTAATGTACGATAGTAGTCTCTGAGGAAAAACAGACTTATACTATAATATATATATATTAATATAATACATATATATATTTTAATTTAAATATTAATATTTATATATTAATATAAAATATATATATTTAATATAATAGTATTATATAATAATAATATATATATAATTATTATAAATATATAATATATAATATATATTAAAAATAATATAATTATATAATGTAGTATATTTATATATTATACTCAATTAATTTAGTTGATATAGTCTCATATATACACCAAAAAAATGTAAATAAACAAAAATATAATATATAGTATATAATAATAAAAAGCAATGACAATATATAAAAAATAACAAATATATCAGCTAGCAAATCACGAAAAAGATTATCTAGTAGCGACTCATAATAATATAACGGATACCAGAGATAGTATAAATAAATAAAATAATCAATATTAACGCCCTATACTAAAAAATATAACTCTCATCGCATAGAATAAATAATTAAATAATTATTTAAAAATTTAATAAATAAATAAATAAGTGAGAAAGAACGTTACTAATATATAATATTATAAAACTCAAAATTACAGAAGTGTCTAATAACAATTAGATATATTGTAATCTAAATATATATAATAAATATAATATATTATTACTATATATAAATATATATATAATATAGAAATGATTGCAACATAGAATAATATATACTATATATATATATGATTATAATAATAAATATTATATTTATATCATATTATTATATTAATATATATATACTTTAATTTACTTTAGTAAATGACTACAGTTCATAATATATATATATATAAATATATATTTATTCATGCACATATAATTATATAAAAAACTTATTGAGCTCTTCTAAAATAAACCTCCAAAGAGATAATACAAAAACCGAAAAATGACATCTAATATTCTAATATGGTTATAATAAATGCTATTATCTCAGGACTTAAAAGCCGCCTTTAATAAAAAAGAATACAAAAAAAAGAGAAAATGAGCCATACTAAACAACTTATATACTGTTGATAATTATGCCTAACTTACACTATAATACTACTATAAATATAAAGAAACTCATAAAAAAATAACGTCTTAATACTCACATATACAAAAATAGTAAAAATAAGATATTAAATATTTAATAATAAAAGAAAACCAGACATAAATTTAAAATAAGATATAAGTACACCTCAGTACGAGTGAAACCCCATATACAAAATGTATAATATAATCATCTAGACTAAAATATAATATAAAAATTGCTAGAAATAACTCAACAGAAAATTCACTAATATATTATACAGAAATATGATAAAATACCAATATAACAAATAAACTTCTGTATAACTTATACTGCACAATGCTATAAAAAAAATAATAAATAGTTCACCACTATCAATAAAATATTAAATAACTATCTACACAAACCATATATATAAAGCAAGGAAAAGAACATCATATATTAGATATTAAGTAAAAATCCAAGTAAGAAACTACACCCGATCTAGAACAATTCAGAAATTAGTGTCTCAGAGAATACCAAAAAAAGAAACACTCCAATAATAGTATAATATATATATACTCAATTATAATGAATAAAACAGTAAATAACCAATACTAGATTATCACTAAGCACAGCCCAAGAATATTATTTATATAAACTCCGAATAAATATATAATCTCATCTATAAGATAATATTCGTCACCATCCATCATCGCATAAACGATAAATTCTATGTATCTATATGATACACCAAGCTCAATACGATAAACTAAGTGAGTGATAGATTAGAATCTATTATACACAACTTCATAATCAATTTCAATAACTCTGACTCTCACAACAAAAAAGCCTATAAAAATATTATAAACGTCCATACATTTATATATATCATAATATCTAACAACTATAATCAACACTATATCTCATCCATATAGAAAATAATTAAATTTTAACGTCAATTCCAAAAATATATATCATAATAGCTCCCTATATATATATATAAATAAAAATAATAGTCTATATTTATAATATATAGATAATATAATATAATTTTGTATAATATATTTATTTATATATTTATATGATAATAATAGAATAATATATATATATACGTATTATATAATAGAATAATATAATAGATATATGAACACTTATATCATCGGTAAGTGGATGTTGCTGACCACAACATCATAAGTTAAAATTTTAATAAAAGTCATCCTACATTATATAAAACATATATATACTACAACTATTAATAAAAATATTATAATAACCAATATATAAGTACTATATATATATAAATCACCCTAATAAATCATATATATATATACCTATATAGCACA
>JABUQX010123473.1:5000-19412 GCA_015478945.1 Trachelipus rathkii | reverse complement strand
GCCTTCAGCAATCTCCTCATTAGTTAAACTCAAGTTCGGAGGAATAAATTGTTCCCTGAGTTGTATTAATATAATATGCTAATGTCATTATGTCACCCTTATTGGAATTAAATTATTCATTAAAGATTTTGATATAGCTAGCTAGCATTTTAGTTTGATTATATGTGAAAGTTTCAATCAGCAGACTACCTGATCTACAAAATCTTGCAGATTTTATAGGCCCATTAGTGATTAATTCTATTCCTTTCTTTAATCCAAAAGGATGAATCTTTCCTAAATTTATACTATCATCAGTTGGTTGAACATATAGAAAACAAATATACTGAGGAGTTTGCTGGGTTTATAAGAAAAGATCTGACTCCAAAAGAACAATTATATTTTTCAAAACGGTCAAACAAAAATAGGACCAGAGTTACAGTAGTCCGAAGCACAGGCTTCACATTCCTAAAAATATAACACTATTTTTTAGAGTGTGAGCTATATACTAATAAACATACAAATGTAAGAAATATTAATGATAGCTAACAATAAACAAAAAATATACATTAATAAACATTGGTTCATATGGCTAGTAACGTGTTAGCTAAAATAGTGGTAGGCCCGTAGCCTACTAATGAAGCCTAGGTAGAAAGTTCATATTTGCAGGAAAAATTTTGACCATAGGTCTGTTTATAGAAACGGCATTTGAAAATATAAAGACTCAGTTTATGCCTAGTCTAGACTCAGTTCAGGCCTAATCCGAGTCTTTCTAACAAAATTAGGCTAGCTATAAATGGTATAATAAATAATATTTGATTAATTTTCACTAGAAACAAACACTGCGGTGCCAGAGCTACGGGGCCTACACAATTTACACTCGGTTACGGAATATTTAATATTTACTATAATTAATATCTAAAATTTTTGGTAAATTACACTCATCACAATAGTAATAACGAAATAAGTTGCTATAATAAGCCAAGCAATCATTAATTAATTTATTGTTAAATCCTCTATTTCGGGAATTAATAAACGGGCGGGCTGCGCGGAAGAATACTTTGTTTCCAAACAAATCTTTTTACAAACATGTGTCTCGTTTAGCCATATCCATTTTTGCATTTGTGCTAACGCTCGATAAGAAATGCTAATTCAGTTTTAGCACGAATTTTGGGCATAATCGAACGTTTGTTTACATATATTTTGATCAGCTGTTGTTATGGAGCACGTGGTTTTGGAATAAATAGAAATAAAAAAAATAACAAATGGTTTTTATTACAAATAATCGATCAACTATTGTGATGGAGTGTTTCGATTTGGAAGAAATTAGATTAAAAGATAAATTCATGAATGAAACATTCATGAAATCAAACGACCTACTACGCCGCAATCTTGTTTACATTTTTTCGTTAGCATTTTCCTTAAATTCGGTAAGCACGGGAAATAGCAACCTTACAGAATTTAGGAAATTCCTAACGATTGTTAGCATTTATCTAAATTTGTGCTAAATTTGACAAAATGGAACGCAACTCTAGCATTTTCCTAAATTTCGTTAGCAAAAGTACCGAAAACGGCTTAAGGATACTAATATATCGTATCATTTCATAAAATAGATGCATATAAGTATAAGAGTATAGTTTACAATTGCCAGTTTATCCGACGGGCGCGCTCGGCCGTTTCCAGGTACTCAAATTTCCTGTTCTCTGATTAGTTAATGTAAAGCCGTTTTCGATTTTGCACTTTTGCATAACGAAATTTAGGAAAATGCTAAAGTTACGTTCCATTTTGTCAAATTTAGCAAAAATTTAGGAAAAAGCTAACCAAACGTTATGAATTTCTTAAATTCTGTAAGGTTGCTATTTGCCGTGCTTACCGAATTTAAGGAAAATGTTAACGAAAAAATGTAAACAAACAAGATTGGCGTAGTAGGTCGTTTGATTTCACATTAATTTATCTTTTAATCTAATTTCTTCCAAATCGATATACTCCATCTCAATAGTTGATCGATTATTTGTAATAAAAACCATTTTCTATTTTTTTTTATTTCTATTTATTCCAAAACCACTTGCTCCATAACAACAGCTGATCAAAATATATGTAAACAAACGTTCGATTATGCCCAAAATTCGTGCTAAAACTGGATTAAGCCGGCTACACACATGCGGCGCTCGTCGAGCCCTCGAATCTTTGCGTTTTGCATTTGTTTTTTCCTCGCAAGGCGAGTGCACTCTACACACATTCGGACATTTGACGAATCTCGGGTATCCTGAAGTTCGGAGCGGGAAATTCCCTGACCAATTTCAGATCTCGGGATTGAGGCATTTTTTAAAAAATAATTTTGTATTTTTAAATAACAGTTTTTTTTTCCTTTCAAAATTTTCGATTATTCAATCAAATCTTATATTATTATAAAGGAAAATTGTACACTTGCGTTGTAAAATATTTTTATAAAATAATGAAAGTCTCTCTATAACTATACTAAGTATATTATATTATCAGAACTATAGTATATATACTCTATTATATATATATATATAGTATATATATATTATATATCATATAATTATCACATATATCATATATATATTATATATATATATAATCACAGTGTATATATATATATACTTAGTATACATATATATATATATATAATAATTATATATATATATATATATATAATATATATATATTCACTATATATATATATATATTATATATATATATATTATATAAAATATATAGTTATAAATATAATATATATATATATATATATATATATTGTTATTTTTTAGACTGGGTAATTAAATATTTTGGGGATTTTCAAGTACTTGCAACATTAAAGGAATTTCCTATGTTCAGCTCGATCTTCTCAAAGCTATCAATTAACCTTATTCGTACTGCCCTCCATATTATAAGTTATTTACTCTATCAAGTAACCTCAATTTGGGTTTGCCCCTACGATCCCCATCACTTCAGACAAAATACCTTCTTTCCACACATTTCTTCTAGCAACAAAATCTCTTAACCATTTGCATTTCTAATTCTATCCCTTCTCTTTATTACTATTTATCCCACAATTATCTTGTAAGACTTTCATTACAAAACCTATTTTTTTTTTTTTTGAAATTAATGTCATGGTCTCACATCCAACAGAAGTTTGAACACATTCATTCAATCAATTTCATTTTCTTCTACCTAGATAAATTTCCTTTTATCCACATTGTGAAAGGTCCTATGTAGGTATTGTACCTTGATCAATCTCGCGTTCATCTCGTCTGAAAATGTCCCAAATATCCATCCCAAAGTACATAAATACTGTAGTTTCCGCTGACTTTCCACCTCATCCAACTTTATGTTTTCCAACTAAGATTGACCTTCCTCTTCTTTGAGGGGCTTGTACTAACTTTCATAGCTATACTTTTAGCAAGTAAGTTTTGTTGCCTTACCCTTATAACTGTCACATTCAAGCACCAAATGTTTTTTTTCGATCATATTACCCAAAAAAAAACAGTTCATTCAGGACTTGTACTTGAAAAATTTTAGTAGACACTCTAGTAGACACAAATTAACTCCTTTCCAATTACATCCATACTAACTACACTAACCATTGATATTAAATAACAATACAGAGAGCACAACTGTCTCAAACCTGCTCCTGCTTTAAAGAACTCTCCTTCTTACTCTTAATTCTAACGCACAATCCACTGGTCCTATAAAATACTTTGATTTCCAATTAACAACTTTCCAATACTCTCCACAACTTCCATTATTGGTCAATGTCTTATACCTTTCCCAAATATAAGAATAAAAAAAAAAAAATTCTTTATTTTTTGAGTATTTTTCAAGACATTCTCGACAATCCCTCTGGTTTCCTCCAACTGCTTTATCTGTAATACGCTTATCTTTTCCTAACACTCTTCCACTATACTTTATCACTACCCACTTGAAAAACTTAATTGATCGTTCTAACACTTAATATACTCGTATTGATTGGCGTGTTTTGTTCATGTAATATAACTAACGCTTTCAACTTCGTATATTTGTTCTCCTTTCCGGTAGACCAAACTTTCATACATTTTTGGTAATCTTTTTCCCAATTCTTGTTTTGCATTTCAATAAACATGATTGCATAAAAAAAAAAAAAAATTATTTTAATTGGTACTTATGGACTTACCCACAATCTTTCTTAATATAAACACTTTAAAATTTTACCATTGTTCAGTATTTATGCGTTTCTAAACAATGCACCTAATTCATTAAAAAAAAAAAAAATGTGTTGAAAACCTCAAAAATATGGATTTCTACAAAGTTTTAACATTACTAAAATCGATTATTTCATGTATTATAAGAAATCTTATTATATCTTTGAAAACTAAAATACTCATAATAAAATGTCTCATTGGTGAAACAATTTGCTTTAATAGAAAAATAGGGAAACAGCAAATATGGCCCAAGTATTTAGAACTCACAACGGAACAAATTTTCTCCATTATATAATCGTAGTACATTATTTTTTTTGTTGTATGACAGACCAACTCACGAGCTACACAAGAGAAGCGGCCAAACGTGGTTGTATAATCACTCCCTGCGGTATGTCCTGGCTCATACATATTTTAAATGTGTCAAAGAAAAATTTTGATGGAGAGCTGAATAAATATCTACAGCGTTTGGAGTTAAGACAGAATAGTTTTTTCAATAATTATTGAAACCAGCATTTAATTATTTATAAATAAAAAGTTTTTGTATAACTCAAAAGATATTTTATTCTTACTGTTATTGGAACAAACCTCACTTAATAATAATAATAATAATCAATAATAATAATATAATAATAAAATTTCAACAAATCAAGTCTATTGAAAGGCTCTCAAGACTTATACCATTTAAGAATCAAAGATTAACAAAAGAAAGTTTTTTTTTTTCAACTCACAATGAATAAAATAAATAGACTATTGTTAAAGTTGCATGCATTCATTTTACTTAAATCAATAATTTTTGTTTGGCAAACTGATGGTACAAATTCAACATCACCAATATACAAAAAAGAATTCATTACAGCATGTCCTCCAGTTATATTGGTTTTAACTAATAAAGTTAAATCTTGTGATATATATATATATAATATATATATATATATATATATATATATACATATATATATATATATATATATATATTATATATATATATAATATATTATATATATAGTTATATATGTATATTATATATATATATTTATATATAAGGTATATATATATATATATATATATACTTATATATATATATATATATTATATATATAAAGATATATATATATTATACTATATATATATATATATATATATTATATAGTATATAGGTTATATATACTATATATATAATATATATATATAATATATATATAACTATATATACATGTATATACTATACTATATTATATATATATATAATATATATAGTAGTTATATACATAGTATATTATATATATATATATATATATATATATATATATCATACATATCATACTATATATAATATATATACTTATATATCTATTATATATATATAATATATTATATAATATAAATATATATATAATCAATCAGCATTGTTTTAACTTGTTCAAAACCTTTTAAAACTTCTCATCATGAGTGGTACTAAAATCAGAATCATCTCTCTCCTTTTTAGTTAATTTGTAGAGCCACCAAGTGACATTATCATATCACATTCTGGAACTCCTATTGCATACAAGTCACTGATATTGGCATTGATTTCCCCTATATGAAAAAGAAAAAAAGTGTTGTTAGACTATTTTCATAGCAAAAACATTAAAACTGTTTTACATCACCCAATTATATTATGGTTTATGATACAACTTATGTTTACTTTAACGATTAACACCACCAGGGAATTTTAAGCTGACTGTTGGAGCTCTCAGTCGAAATAAAGTGGACTTTCACCGCTTTAGGATTAACACACTTATAAAACGATTAAAGAAAATTTATTTTGTGCATTCTCTTATAATATCATTGCAATTTCGGTGGCGGCTTAGGCTATATTTTGACGCCGTCTTTTGGAACATTATACCTTGATAATATCTGTGGTTAATAGATAGATTGAAAAATTTCGAACACGAGCCACAGATAATTTCGCAGTTATCCCTTAACTAATTGAATTACATTTAGACAGCTTTACTCTCAGGTTATTTTCTCTAAATGCTGTAAAAACTAAACTACACGCATCTATAACACTTCACAGGACAGTAATTTAAAAAAATTCATCATTCTCTAACTCTTACCTATAGTGACTGTGTGACAGTTGGTTTTCAGAAAGACGAGTTTATAGGTTGTACTTTATAATTATTCATGTCCCTTATGTATTTATGTGACGAAAGAGATCTATGAGAATTGAAGCAAATGAGCTTTACCGGTACGCGATTAGCAACATGATGACTGAGAACTACACAGCAGTCATTTACATCCGTTATTCACGCCACAGCAGATATGAGAGCCTATATAAAGTTAAAACTCAGATGTTGTGTCCAATTGTCTCGACAGATGCACGAAGCATGATTTTGACAACGTCAGAATGCTCCTCAGATACGAGAAGAATAACCATGAGCCTAGATACAGCAAGATTACAGTTATGAAGCCAATTAGACGAAAGGGTATATAGAAGACGAGGACGACCTGACGCATATAGGAGAGTAGTAATGTAACGATAGTAGCATATAGTAAGAGATGATGAGAGGTGGAGATAAGTAGAGATGATGAGTGGGATAGTGAAGAGATACATATCATAGATAGATATAGATAGATGAAGAGTATATATATATAGTATATAGTATATATAGAGCTGAGATAGATATATAGAATCATAGAAGGATGATATACTATTATATAATGATAATGAGTAATACTAATGAGAGGATGATGATAGATAGTAGGAGATATATATATATAGTAGTAATGATATATGAGTGTAGTAGGACGAACTAGGGGAGCAAGGGAATGAGCAACGCCATCGATTGAACAGAGATGCGAGCAGTGAGTTAGAGAGGTCATAGTCAGCAAGTGCCCTAGGATGAGAGAGAGCACGCTGAATGTATGTGAGAGGATGTGAGTGCTAGGGCTGAGGACGAGTAGATCTGAGCGAGTGAAGAGGGATGATAGATGAGGAGATGTAGAGAGATCGTGCTTCTTATACGACAGTAGAGATGGACGAGATGCGAAGAGTATGTACTTCTACTTGATACTGTGTATACGTGAGATGTATGATTGAAGTGCATGTGAGAATGACGGCAAGTAGTATGACCCGCAAGATCTGAGGGAACTAGAGAAAAAGAGGAGAGTGAAAATGAGAAAGATAGATAGATATAGTAGGATTATAGATGAGATAGTAGAGGATAAGTAGAGATAGGAGAATTATTAATATTACTATTATTAATATACTTATATATTTAACGTGTGTGACTATTAATAAAATATATTAATTAATAATTATTAATTAATTAGGTATATATATATTAAAAATATATTAATAAATATTTATATAATAATAAATATATATTAATAATATATATTAATATTAATACAATAGTTAAAATCATGAGACCTTAGATAAAATTTATTATTCAAAAATAATATCTCTCTTACTCTCTCTCTCTCTTACTCTTCCATACTCTACTTCTCTCTCTCTTCCTTCTCTCTCTCTCTTACTCTCTCTCTCTCTCTCTCTCTCATCTCTGCCCTCTCGTCTCTCCTCTGCTCTCTCTCTCTCTCTCTCTCTCTCTCTCTCTCTCTCTCTCTCTACCTCTTCTCTCTCTCTCCTCTCTCTCTCTCTGCTCTCTCTCTCTCTCTCTCTCTCTCTCTCTCTCTCTCTCTCTCTCTCTCTCTCCTCTCTCTCTTCTCTCTCTCTCTCTCTCTCTTCTCTCCTCTCTCTCTCTCTCTCTCTCTCTCTCTCTCTCTCTCTCTCTCTCTCTCTCTCTCTCTCTCTCTCTCTCTCTCTTCTCTCTTCTCTCTCTCTCTCTCTCTCTCTCTCTCTCTCGTTCTCTCTCTCTCTCTCTTCTCTCTCTCTCTTCTCTCGGCTCTCTCTCTGCTCTCTCGTCTCTCTCTCTCTCCGTCTCTCCTCTCTCTCTTCCTCTCCTCTCTCTCTCTTCTCTCTCTCTTCTACTCTCTTCTCATATATATATATAGCTATATTATAATATATATTATATATATATATAATAATATAATATACTATTATATAATACATACTATAATATATTTAATATATATAATGTAAATTAATTTAAATTTATTATAATGAGAAATATATTTATTAATACAAATTTCATATAAACATACCAGTATTTTCAATCCCACCCAATTGGTTTTCTTCATCAATATTGGTATCAACCATTGATCATTTGTTTTTCTTTGAATTTTATAATTCTGAAATATAAAGTATTATATATATTATATATATTTAATTATTATATACTATATTATATATATATATATATATATATATATATATATATATAATAATATATGATATATATATATATAATATATATATATATAATATATATATATATAGTATATATATATATATATATTAATATATATAGTACTATTTATATATATATAAAAAATTGATTATGCATTTTTTCAATTAAATAAGTACTATAAATCAGTGACATGAATTAATCCAACCAAGGCTGCTGAGTCGGTAAAAAATATTTGAAAAAATAAATAAATGAATAATGGTGAAGATCCAATGAAAGAATTGTATTTCACCTTTAGAATCTATCACATGATCAAGAATATAATTAAATTTTCATTTTAACGATTAACAAAAACCAGGAGTATAATTGTTGAGAGCTCTCCATTAAATAAAATGAATTACTTTGTAAGTTTTAAATTTTGAAGTATTAAAAAATAAAAGAAAAATTTATGGGTTTAAATACTGTAATGTTAAACCATTTAGTGCAAGATTGTCAAAATATGAAAAAATTTCTTTAAAGACTTTGGCCCACTTAATTGATGTTACCCCTTAACCTTATAATTACAATTTAAGAAATGTTTTCTTTATATAATTACAAAACAAAAAAATAGTTATTAAAACAGCGTTCAAACTACGTTGTTTCTTATTACTGATAATAAGTGTGAAGAAGGCGAAGAATTTTTTATAATTATAAAATCATGACTAGGAAAATATAGGGCGCTTATTCCCATAAGGTATTTGGCTGCCACGCATTCTATAGAATGACTTAATTTTTCAAATGCATGCTACACGAATTATGTCTATTAGTTATATATATTATTATATATATAGTATATATATATTATATATATATATACTATTATATATATATAATATATATATACTATATATTATAGCGTCGGGGGGGGGTGACTTAGACACTTTAGTTATAACTTCGTCTCTCTCCGAACTTTCCCCTAATGCACTTTTGGAATTTTATTTTTCCTGAAATTCAAGGCCATATAGTAGGTTAATAAGCACACAAAAAAAATAATAATGTAATTCTAATAATAATATTTTATTAAAGTTTAAATAAAGGTCATTCAGCCTCACTTGGAGGGTTGGAATCGGACCACCATTGAGAGGTGAATCGGAACCATCTGTTTAAAATTCTTGTCTTTAACGTATAAATATCAATTTTATATATTTGAATTTTTACTTAATATAGTTAATTGTTTATTTGGGATAAAATTAGTAATAAGTAATAAAATGTCAAAAAAAAATACATTAAAATTAAGAATAAAAATGTGGTGGTCGAATTCACCCGTGTCGTGGGACATTGACACTTACTGAGGATTGATTATTTTTCATATTTAAATTTTTCTTAGATATATTTTAATTTTTACTTAATATAAGTAACCATGTATATTCTTCAAATTAATCATACGTAATGAAAGAATGTACAATAATAATACAGCAACTTCGCAAACAATGTGTCCAATTCACCCCATCATCAATTTTTACGGCGGGGTGATATCGGACCCAGTTAGGCCCCGTAATTTAGCCACTAGTACTGTTTGGAACAAAATTTACTTTGCCCAGTTTTAAAGCTAACATACTCGAGTGCTATACACTGAAAAAATAATATAAATCCATCCCTCAACTTTTCATTTTATAAGCAAGTTAAGAAAAAGTTCACATGTTTTTCAAAAGTGAAATTCTATTGAAGGCCATTTTATACCCTAATTTATTTATATTTTTTCAAAAATATAAAACTCTAGAATTAAAGATGAATCTAAATATAAAACTTGTAGTTACGTGTGGCTATTAAATGAGAGAATTTTTTATTTATTTTTTTCTTATTTTTTATTTAGAGTGGACCGAATCACCCCTCTAAAAGAGGTCGGCCAAGTCACCCCGCCTGACGCTATCTATATATATATTAGTATTATATATATATATATATATATATATATATATAATATAGTATATATATTATATATATATATAATTATATATATATATATTATATATTATATATATATATTATATAATATTATATATATATATATATCATATATATATATATATATATTTAAAAAATTCTGTTTAGATCCACTAGGCTACCTTTGTAATTATGGGTGTTATTTTTTTTTTTTTTTTTTTTTTCACTGTTAGTATTGCAAATTTCATTTCTAGCCCCCTTTACTTGATCCATGGCCTGGGACTGTAACCCCACTGTCCACGTTAGTGAACACCGTAAATAACACAAATGAAAGGAGTGAATGTTCAGAATTTAACCCCATACCTACATTTTTCTTTATTGTTAATGACATTATATTAGTACTTACATGGATACCAACGTTACTTATATAGAGTTTCAAAATTTTGAGTAAAAATTTTAGTAACATTGTTTATCGAATATTATGATATATATATACTTATTCTATAATAGAATTAACATGTCATGTTATACAAGTACATAGCTTTGCCTAACTATATATATATATATATATATATATATATATAATATATATATATATATATATATATATATATATATATATATATATATATAGTTAAGATTAGCGTAGTCTGATGAAAAATCAATATATTTTTCTGATTATTTTTTTTTAATATCTTTCATCCCCATGTAAGAGGACTAAAATAGCACTGCCAAATCTCTCATATATTCTCTGTAAATTTTTTTTTGTTTAAATTTAGTTTAGGACTCATAAGTTTAAGTTATAATAAGTTTGGATCATGTCTTTCATCTACCTCCACCTCTATATACATATGGATTGCATGGCTTCGAACACATTTCATAAGTTAAATAAAAATGTGTAAAAAAAATTGACTCAAGCTTAACTGGAAGCAGATAATCAACATGAGCCATAAATTTTGTTAAGTAGACACAGTAAATCTATGTCTACTTAACAAGACTTGTCATAACCTTACTGATTTTTTTTAACGTAAAAAAATATATGAAAAACTGAATAATGTTGATTATGAATATATTGTAATTGTGGCAATTTTTTATCATCCTGTTATAGCAGCGTTGCTTCATATGTAGGCACAGTAAATCTATGTCTACTTGACAAAACTTATCATAACCTTACTGATGTTTTTAATAAAAAATATATGAAACTACTGTATAACATTGCTTATAATATACCGTAATTATAGCAATTTTTTGTTAACATGTTGTGGCAGCATTGCTTCATGCCCATATCAAAACATTGATTATTTTGGTAATTGTTACTCAGAGGGTTGTCAACCCGGATTTTTATGAAAATCACAGGATATACTCTAAAAAAAAAAATAATGAAGAATAGTGAAAACGAAAAGCGTTGCTCTCTTTAGGGAAAAAAGTTACAGCCTCTCAGTTATAAAAAATCCCATAGGATTTTCTTATAAAATTTTTTTTTTTGGAAAATCACAGGATATAGCTACTCTAAAAAAATAATAATGAATAGTGAAAACAAAAATAGGCAGTTTCTTTAAGAAAAAAAAGTTACAGCCTCTCAAAGTTTAAAATTTTCCCATAGACTTTCTTATAAATAAAATTAGTGGGGCCTCATGCTCGTTTTAGGGCCAATCCGTAGTTTCATGGTATTAAGATATGAGAATTCTACATAGATTTTCTCTGTGCAATACCTAACAAAACTTAATCATAACCTGTCTTTAGAGGGCCTGAAATGAGACCTAACTTGGATAGATCAATGTAGAAAGTCTGAGTTTTAACAACTTGAGAGGCTGTAATTTTTTTTCCAAAGAGAGCGACGATATTCGCTTTCCCTATTCTTCAGTATTATTTTTTCAGTTTAATCTTGTGATTTTCATAAAAAAAATCGGGGGTGACAACCCTCTGGGTAACAGTTACCATTATTTTTTTTTAAAAATATCAATTTTTTTTAGACTACTAGCTAAAACTTCATATATATATATTATAAATATTAGTATATATATATATATATACTATATATAATATATTATATATATATAATATATACTAGTTATATATATATATGATATATTATATAAAGCGTCGGCGGCAGGTGACGTGGACAGCTTTAGGTATAACTTGGTCTCTCGAACTCTCCCCTAATGCACGTTTTTGGAATTTTTTTTTTTTGTATAATTCACGGCCCTTATAATCGGGCATAAGCACACAAAACAATAATAAATGTAATTACTATAATAAAAGTTTATTAAAGTTTGGAATAACGCCGAGGTTTCAGCTGACCGTGGAGGGGTGAAGCGGACCAACATTGAGGGTGACTCGGACCATCTGTTAAATTCGTCTTTTACGTATATTTAATTTATATAATTTTTACTTAAAAATAATTATTTTATCATATTAAAAAGTCGTAATAAGTAATAAAAATGTATCAATAATGATAAATAAAATACGAATATAAATAAGGTGGTCCGATCCACCCCTCTTCGCCCAAAAATTTTGACACTTTTTTGAACTTGTTTTTTTTTTTATTAAAATTTCATTTTTTTTTTTAAAATTTTCCACTTAATATAAGTAACTTTTTATTACATTTAAATTAATTATACGTAATAAAAATGTCAATCATACATACGTAAAATACGAAAACAATGGTGGTCCGAGCCACCCCTCCATCCAATTTTTACGCGGGGTGAATCGGACCAAAGTTAGGCCCCGTTTTTTTGCCACTAATACTTGCTTGGATCAAAAATTTACCTTGCCAGTTTAAAGCTAAACATACTCGAGTGTATCCCTGAAAAAATAATTAAAAATCGATCCACAATTTTTCATTTTATAACGAAGTTTTAAAAACAAAACACATTTTCAAAAGTGAAAGTTCTATTGAAGGAAATTTTGCACCCCCTATTTTCTAACATTTTTTAAAAATATAAAAACTTTCTAAACATAAACTCATGATAAATAAAACTTGTATTACTACCGCGTGGCTATAAAATAAATACAAATCTTTTTTATTTTTTTTATTGATTTTTTATTTTATTCTAGAGTGGACCGAATCACCCCTCCTAAAGAGGCGGGCCTGGTCACCCCGCCCGACGCTATATATATATATACTACACGAAGTTTGGGGTGTATAGGCCTAGAACAGCTTATATTAAACTTGAATTCTTTGGGAATTGCAACGTAGAACTTTTATTACACAGCATTAAAGTTTCGGCCAATTAGCCTTAGTTATTAAACTTATCTACAGCAATGCTGTCATGCTTTTCATATTATAAAAAAGTACGTATTAGCCTAAAATTATCCAGCTAAGCCTAAGTTTTAATTTAAGGCATAGCTCGTTAACACTTTTCAGCAACTGCAGTGATCACTTCACTATAATAGTACTATAGCCTGGTATGTGTATTAAAAGCCCTCCTAGTTGCAACTCAAAGGCTTTGTATAGTATAGGCCTATTCACAAATTGGAAGAATTAAATCCTTTTTTATAATTTATTAAATATTTAAAAAAAATAATATTGATATAAGCACTAAACGTTTTCTTTTATCAAGAATTTTTAAAACCTTATATAATAAGTTAGGTCTGCACATAAACATATCTACAGAATTGCACTGCCCAAATGTTATCGAATATGTGTACGGGGTTAAATTCTCAACATTCGTTCCTTTGACTCGTGTCATTTTACCGACAAGCCACGGAAAACATTGGCCATTTGGCGAGCATAGCCAATGAGCAAAGATTTGCCAAAATTGACCCCTACACACATACGGTGTTTGGCAAAGAATTCGACGAGCGCCGCATGTGTGTAGCCGGCTTTATTTTATGAAATGATACGATATATTAGTATCCTTAATATAAAAGTTAGCTAAAATATTTAAAAATTTTGGCAAGTCATTTCCGACACATGTTTTGTAAAAAAATTTGTTAGTAAACAAAGTATTCTTCCGCGCAGCCCGCCCGTTTATTAATTCCCGAAATCGAGGATTTAACAACGGGCGCCTGACTGTGAC
>JABUQX010123472.1:0-30764 GCA_015478945.1 Trachelipus rathkii | reverse complement strand
ATATATATTATAAATACTATAATAGTATTAGCATAGATATATATATAATGAATTTCAATTTAGATTGCCTGAAAATGGCATCTGCCTACCTCTAAGCACAATTAAAACGATCTAATTAACTTTGTTGTAAAAACCAAATATTAATTCAAAACACAACAATTTTTAAACCCGGCGTTTTATGCCTTCAGCCAACGGATCCAAAATTATTAATAACAACGGAGAGTAGAAAAGGCACTGACCCCCCCCCTCTTCGTCTCTCGGATCTTCTACCCCCTTCCCCGCTTCTTGTCCATATTCAACCCTAACTCCTTTGTTTATTTTGAAGCCGGACGGGAGAAAGAGTTCTTATTCCAATATTTTGGAGGCACCACCAGTTCGCATGTGCACCTCCTAACATTAACTGACTCACATGATCCATGCGCGAGCCTGGAGGCGGAGACTCGGGCTCGGTGTTGCGCCACGTCTGCGGGGCGGGGGAGTGTGTTCCCTTACTCTTACTGCGAAATATATAATCAGTGTATATATATAAGTATACTATATAATAATTATATCTTTTACTACAGTAGGTTAATATATTATATATATTATTATATACATTATATTATATTATATTGGTATACTTATATAGTATATATATATTATTATATATACACTTAACCTCGGCTCTGGTTGTACCTTAGGTTATTTCACTGTACCCTGCTGACGACGTGTGGGAAGCTCGCTTTGCTGGAAGTCGTGCTACGCTTCCGCTGGCCTGTGAGGAGCCTTATGATTCTTGCAATAAATCTCACCTATACTTTTATCGGAGTTACCAAGTAAAGAGATATTTTTGGATTTGTGTTTTGGCTCTGTTTTGGTTCCGATAATGGAGGGCGGTGCAGGGGTGGATGGAGCTATGAGGGCAGGAGGTCTGTGATTTCAGGATCGCTTAACTTACTGCGATCACTGTTTTCGCACGTGATAAGTTTGTTGTGTTCCCATTTTGAAATTCTATTTTATGTTACCTGGAGTTGAAATACAGTGACGACTGAGTTACTTTGTATTTCCCTTTATGAGCAGTTTGTTAGGCTTTGGAGTGTGTGTGTGGGGAAGAATGTGTTTTGATGAGGCCATTTGTTTTTTATTTGCTTGTATGAGCATACCTTTAGTGTGATAAATGCGCTTGATGTTTAGTAAGGTATTTTGAATGTACGTAATTAGTAACTAGGATGTGGAGTAAATATGAAGATGGAATGCTTCATGTCTGTGGCGTTGTGAAAGATTTTCATTTTTTTTTTTTTTTTTAAGGGTGGTGATTATTAGTAATTATTATTTTTATTTATTATTATATTATTATATTACTTATTTATATTATTTATATTATATTATTATTATTATTGATTATTATTATTATTATTTTATTTAATATAATATAATTATTATTATGTCCGTTATTATTGTTATTTTACAATAATAAACATAATATAATAATAATAATGAATACATAAGTGTATAATAATAATTAATAAACATTAATTAATAATATAATATATGATAATAATAATACTTAAAATAATAATATAATAATTATAATATAATAATACAATGAAATTAATTACATCAATATAAGTTATAATGTTCGTTCTCCGTGGCGCGTGAGATATATATGGTTATCGCCTTTTATAAATTACTTAATATCAACGATTGTGTATGCGACAAAATTTTTATTCTTTTATTCCTGAAAGAAGATTGAAAGCTTAAGCTCTGAATTTGAAGGTCTTTTGTTTTATTGTTTTTTTTGCCTAGAAAAGGACATTCGAATAATTATGTCGCCAAAGTTGATTTGATGTGGTGGTTGGACACTAGTGTTTATTTGTAGTGCAATTTAACTGATTCGACCGTCCGCAGTGCTGTGCGCGTCATGGTTGTGGGTGTATGTGTTTGTCATCTGTCCCCTAGGTCCTAAAAAAAAATGATTGGTCGTTTGCGGTTGACCTGTTAGGTGTTTTGTGGATATCGCCTCTGTTATGCGGCTACGGTGACGGCTCGTGCTGGCGGTATCATATTCGCGGAGCTTGTGCCTGCCATCAGTTGTGCGTTCATTGCATGTTCTGATCAGACATTTTGTCGGTCCTGTCGTTCGTTTCCGTAAGTTTTCTATATTCTTATTGTTATAATTTCATACTTAAACACTTACAGCAAAGTCTTTCGTGCCTCTTGGTATTTTTACTCTATTTTATTTATTACTTATTATCTATATTATTACTTATCTTCATATATATTATATACATATACTGGGTGCATACTAGATATTATACTATATATATATATATATATTATATTATTATATATATATCACTTATACTAATATATATTATAATAATCATTTATGATACTTACTATCACTACCATAGCCTACTCTATATATATAATTACCTCTTGTCTCCACTCAAGTCGTCACAGTTCTACCAAGATGCCACTCACTCTTTTTAAGAGAGACATCTTATCTTTAACAATGACCCGATATTTCTTTCACTTAGAATGGTCTCAAATTAGACGCTATATCTAACGCTAATTTTGATAGTTAAAAATTTTAAGAAAACAGTTCACTATAGAGACAATTTTTATATCGCTAGATATGACACCGTACTATAGTACATGAAAAGCCTTGATAATAATTATCAAGGGAAGAAAGCATACTGCTACTTTAAATAAACTTTGACGACACATGAATCCACATTTCATTATGCATCTTGTGAATTGTCACTAAAGACATTCCTAGATTGCACATTGATATTTAAAGTAGATACTTGTAAAGTTCATATACCTTTGAATGATTAAACGAAGCTCACAAATACTTACAAGATCTTGCGAAATTTACTAGAACCCCCAAATCCTTAGCTCCACCGGATGAATACGCTGTATATCCTTGCGGGGAGTAATCTATGACTCTCCGAAATAGTGCATAGCCTCCGTACAGTGACTAGTGCATCTGCGCTGGTTAGAGGGCACTAAGCACAGTGAGTGCGTTAGCAAACCCAACTTACCCCAGTTCCCCACTTCTCTCAGGGTCGTGCTTCTGGCGAGTATAGTTATTCTACGAGACACTCCAATTGGGTACCGCCTGGGACCTGTCCTTCTTGTGCGCGCTGTCTCGCGGGATCCGGCCGTTTTGTCCATAAAGCAGACTCGAGGTTCCCGCGGACCGGTTCATTTTGGATTCATCTAAAGTCGATCAGAGCCGTAGATGTGCTATCCACTGGATATCTCTCCTTGTTCCCTTCCATCGACTTTACTACTTGGCTCTCAATTGTGTAAGTTTCTATCACTAAACTTTAAATCCCTCGTGCTTCATCGAGCTGAGGAAAGGTTTTATCTCATGATCTCTTCAAGCAGTCCGAACCTAGTCGGTAGCCCGGCGATGGTGCCGCAGGCTGGCTATTTAACTATCGCTGCACCTATCTTAGCTCCGCTATCATTTCGGACCTTCTCAGGCATGAGACTGCATATGCAGAGTCAACATCATGAAAGATATGATCAAGACGTCCTCGCGCACTCCCTAAAGGTGAAAATCAGATGGACTCCAGAAGAGGAGAGAATGCTGGCCAGAGAAGAGGTCAGATTGGTGGCTGAGGGGGTGCGATTCCTAAATCAGGAGCTTCAAAGAATTTTCCCACAACGATCACTAGAGGGACTAAAAGGAAAGAGGAAAAGTCAGAAATACAAAGATCTGGTGGCGGCCTTAACAGTGGAACAAGAACTACTGCAAGAAGAGCACCAGTAGAACAACCCCGGATTCTGAGGCGGGGTGGGATCTCCGCGTTCCTAGTACGAGGGCCCCAGCCCTGAACTGAGAGCAAGACCTAATATGGCCAACCGAGAATTGGTGCTCCGACGACTTGATGGAGTATCCATCGCTAGGTGGCTTGAACTTCCCGACGGTGGATTGAAACCAGTGCATTTGGATCCTGCCTGTTTGTGCAGGTTGATACCCCCCATCCCCCTACGGTTCCTCTCTAACTCACCGGAACAGAAGAAATTCCAACAACTAACTGTGCTCAATATTGTTCTGTAGTTCTAAGACTGTCATGCCTGTTTTTGTTGGCTTCCCAGAGCAGAGATTTTTTAAGTAATATGGCCACAAGAGCTTTCTAGTTCAAGGAACAAAAAAAACTCGCTAAAAAATATACGCCTACACACAGAGGCTATACTACATAAAATAAATCGAGATGCCTTGAAATTTTTACTCTCGATAGACCAATCATTAAATATCTTTTTCCTTTATCTATTTTTAGGGCTTTCCCCGGACCTCCGATTTGAGGGTATGAGGCATACTCTCAGATGCCGTCCCACTCGCCCCAATTGAAGACTTCCATATATTGCGAGCAGGACTCATAAATCTACCAGCTATCGCAAAACCTGGTGATGATCCAGAGGAGCTGAAGTGTAGCTCGCCTGAACTACCTAATACAACGTCTCAGGATTAGATGCAGTTGAACAGTAAATATCAAAACTCTTTCATTCTATTAGATCTATTGAAGATTATTTAATGGATAAGCTATATAAACCTGGCCTGATGAGAGGTAAAATTACTCTTATTCCTAAGAAACCAAATCCCACCGAACAGCGAGATTCCCGTCCTATCTGTGTGATGCCCGTGGTAGTGAGACTGCTCCATCACACGTAAGAGGATAAAAACAGTTCAATCACAATGAAATTCTCAATCTTTCGGTTCCAGACATATATATACCACTTCAAATATATTTATATATTCAATCTATGATATAGTGTGAGATGATCGATATGCAGTGAGTGTATCGGTCTCTTTTTCTTACTATCTTGGAAGGCTTTCAGATTCTCAGATTAATTTCATGAGCCATCCTTTTTCAATTATACAGTGGCATTTTGTCTCTCTCCTATCAATATTCAATTATATATTGCAATAGTTGTTATATAATCATATATTAAGATGGGGGAGTTGGTATATATGTGCTGCGGTGGATCCCACTGTTCTCCATGTCTTCTTTTTAACCGGTGTTTTTCTGAAGAATAATTCGAGCAGGTTATTATATATATTGCCCACTAAACCTCGATCCCACTCCCTTTGGCACTTGCTTTTTGCTGACGATTTCTTCTTAGTCTTTCGAAAGAATGATGGGTTGTCTAGTATCATAATTTCATTGTGTGTTAAGGACTATTGGTCAGTATTACGCCTAATACTTCAATCTGTCGTACATCTGATCATTCAATAAGTTCTGTTCAACATTAGCTTAAATTGTGCTCTGGTAAATAAAAATATATACTGATACATGATTATATCTATCTATCCTCATAGAGAAGATATCCCAACTTGTGCTGCCAGTTTTTGTACAAATACTTGGGGGTGGAGTTTGGCTCCTCAGGAACATCTAAATGGAAGTATGGTAACATTATGGATGGACTAAGAAAAATTGCAACAGCGTGCCTGAAACCGCAGCAGAAGCTCTATTTATTGAAGAACTTCTATATACCCGGTATACTCTACAAGTTAAAGCATCAAAAGATCTCTAACAAAATTCTGAGGAACTTGGATAGGGCAGTCAGGGCTGCCATGAGGCAGTTCCTGCACTTGCCCAGTGACACTCCCATAGCTATGTTCCACCGACCTCCATCAGAAGGTGGAATGGGAGTTATGGAACTCGAGAATGGTATTTGTGACCAACTAGAAAATCTAAAAGCGAAGCTCATGTCACAAGGAGGTATTTGGGCTCTTGCAGCAGAAGCCATTAAAATTCCCTCCTCAAGACGAGAACGAAGACAAAAAGTAACTGACTACATAGATGGACTTGGCTTGGCGGGTGCCAGAAAGAGATATGGCTGTTATGGATGGATCTCGGATGGCACCCGCCTGATGAAGGGATCAGTCTTCATAGATGCGTTGAAGATTCGTCATAACTTGATTGAAACCAGGGAGAGGACCAACAGAGGAAGATAAGTACCAATGGAGCTGACGCTGTGGGATTTGGGCTGCAGGGAAGTGGAATCGCTGGGTCATGTTCTACAGGAGTGCCCGGCGGTGGCGCCCATGAGAACCCAGCGACATGATAACATCAATAAGCACTTAGACGAGAAACTTAGGCAGCAAGGATGGCAGGTGGTGGTCGAGCCAACAATCTCAACAGTTGAAGGCATCAGAAGACTAGACCTAGTTGTATGGAGAAGAGACGATGCAATTGTCGTCGACGCTACAATATGTGCGGATGCGAATGGTGCTGACATGGAGGCAGTGGCAGCAAGAAAGATCAACTATTACGACAAAGATGATATCAAAGAGTGGGTAAGGAGAAGAACCGGGACTGGTAACGTCACAGTGGAGGCAGTCGTCTTCAACTGGAGAGGGGATATTGCAGCGAGGACCCATAATCTGATGAAGAAACTCCATCTGGTCGGTGAAATTAAGATGTTAGAAGTAATCTGCATGAAGGGAAGTGCAGCTACATGGAGGTTCTTTAAGCAGGCGGCGGGGCACTGGGGGTAGAGCGCCGTCGCATTGAGGGGGGGGGCACGAGTCTCTAATCCCGAAGACTTTCGCCCAACAGGAACCGGCCCCTGTTGCTTGTAAATATATCACTGACATTTCCTCCCTCGGAATACATAGTAGACCGAGGCAGGTGGAGATACCTGGGAACACGAGCGAAACTAATAACTTCGCTCTGGTAAAGGAGAAAATCATTGGTGTAGGGTACATTGGCGGGGAAATAATAATAATAATAAAAAAATTGCAGTTATTTGAGAACTGCTGCAATAACTGCTTATGTTTCGTTAATGCACTTGCCCAGTGACACTCCCACAGCTATGTTCCACCGACCTCCATCAGAAGGTGGAATGGGAGTTATGGAACTCGAGAATGGTATTTGTGACCAACTAGAAAATCTAAAAGCGAAGCTCATGTCACAAGGAGGTATTTGGGCTCTTGCAGCAGAAGCCATTAAAATTCCCTCCTCAAGACGAGAACGAAGACAAAAAGTAACTGACTACATAGATGGACTTGGCTTGGCGGGTGCCAGAAAGAGATATGGCTGTTATGGATGGATCTCGGATGGCACCCGCCTGATGAAGGGATCAGTCTTCATAGATGCGTTGAAGATTCGTCATAACTTGATTGAAACCAGGGAGAGGACCAACAGAGGAAGATAAGTACCAATGGAGCTGACGCTGTGGGATTTGGGCTGCAGGGAAGTGGAATCGCTGGGTCATGTTCTACAGGAGTGCCCGGCGGTGGCGCCCATGAGAACCCAGCGACATGATAACATCAATAAGCACTTAGACGAGAAACTTAGGCAGCAAGGATGGCAGGTGGTGGTCGAGCCAACAATCTCAACAGTTGAAGGCATCAGAAGACTAGACCTAGTTGTATGGAGAAGAGACGATGCAATTGTCGTCGACGCTACAATATGTGCGGATGCGAATGGTGCTGACATGGAGGCAGTGGCAGCAAGAAAGATCAACTATTACGACAAAGATGATATCAAAGAGTGGGTAAGGAGAAGAACCGGGACTGGTAACGTCACAGTGGAGGCAGTCGTCTTCAACTGGAGAGGGGATATTGCAGCGAGGACCCATAATCTGATGAAGAAACTCCATCTGGTCGGTGAAATTAAGATGTTAGAAGTAATCTGCGTGCAAGCGGAAGTGCAAGAACATAGAGTGGTTCTTAAGCAGCGGCGGTCACTGGGAGGTTAGGGCGCTCGTCCATGAGTGTGGCACGAGTCTCTTGATCCCGAAGACTCTCGGCCAAACCAGAACGCACCCCTGTGCTTAAATCACATCATTTATATTCTCATCGCGAGTACTAAATTGCCAGAGCAGTGAATAACCTGAACAAGAGCGAAACTAAAAACTTCGACTCAGTGAAGAAAATCATGGTGTATGGGGTAATGAGGGGAAATTTAAAAAAAAAATGTAGTTACTTTTAGAAACTGTGCGATTAATTAGCTTATGTTATCGTTAATGTATATGAAGGAAGACTCTCAACATCAAAGATTTGCTTGCTTTAACTCTCTATTAAGTTATTGACGAACTGCCAATTTGAAGGCGAATTAGAAATCCAATCAAAAATTATATATATTAAGTATTTAAACTTAACAAAATTAAATCTTTGAAATTAGGATTAGGTATTTCTTAAACTACAATGACTATTATTTGTCATTCTTCATCATCCGTTTCTTTTGATATTACGGCTTCATAATTCCAGTTTAATATGAGTCATTACTTACGAACAACAAAGTATTATATTATTTACCTGTACTGTAGTCGTATTTGGTCCTTTGCAAAAAACGCTCGATCTTCTAGGTCTAAAAGGGTATTAACTGGTCTTACGGGATTTCAATTTTTTTAACTTTCGGTATGTGTGGGTTTCAGATAAATCTATATAGCTTATTAGAATCTTTCTTAAATGGATGGCCCTTAAAAGATAATTTAAACCCTCTCCCCCATTATCTATATATTACTATTGATTTGGGAAAGGTGTTAACTGTTATTATTTATTATTATATAGATTTATAATAATTATTTATAATATATATAACATATATATATATTATATATATATATATATATATAATCTATAGACTATAGTATAGTATATAATTGTAAGCACAATATTAACAATCACTGGGTCCAAATATTCACTATAATGTGAAATTTTTTTTTTACACTTACGGTTGCTTAAATTGATTTATTTACTACCACAAGGTCCCTTATGAGGTGAAAGAAATAGATTAATTCTAAAAAGTGTTTATGGTAGAACAATCACATTATTCTATACTTACGTTTAATTAACTTTTAGACTATTGAAGATATATTAGCTTTAGAGCGCGATATATATAGATGATATATAGATTAAGATATCTAAATAATATATATAGTATTATATATAGATGTTGCCAAACTTGATCTACCTATTCCTTGTTCTGTCAACGGGTGAATCTCATTAGATTTCATGGGCTCGCGGCGAGAATTCGAAACCTCTAGTGGGATAGAATTGCTCTCGACGTGAAGCGTCTAGTGTTATGTTTTCATTGCTCTTTGTGGGTCAATGTGATCCAGTCTTAGTTATAAGGTCCTTAATTTATTACCACCAATTTATTTTTATAGATAAATGTGTATAACAATATTATGTAAAATGGTATATATAGTAAATTAAAAATACATAATAAAAAAAAATAATAAAATATATGAAGCATATCTCTCATACCACTCTCAAGACACACTGACCACTATTGCATCGACACTACAAACGCACAATTAAGAATTATATATATATAATACTCTCACTAAAGAATCTCCTTATGAGTGTAAAATATAAAGAAATAATAAATATAAAGTACTAAAAAATAGATAGAATATATATATATCAAGAATATAAACTATTCTGATAGGAATGAACCATATGCTTCAACCACATACTATACCTTAACCTACACCTCTAATAATAATAGTATAATACCCTACTGATGTGTCTCTCTCACAAATAATTCCCGGAATCAAAGCAATATCAAAATGGCAAAGAACCCGGAAGAGAGGTCATGTTTAAGATTGTGTTAGGCTTTTATATATTAACTTTTATATATTTATCGATCACTATTACTAGAAAACCAAAAACCACACTTATCAACAAAAGAAGACTCAAGCCACTCCACATAGCATATCGGAAAGAACTAACAAAAAGAAACACCAGCAATATGCGATTTATAAATTTCTTTTTTATTTCCCGGTATTAGAGTAACCTAGCGGAGGTAATATTAAAGAATGTTTATTAATACGCATAATTATATCATAGTACTAGGTTGGATTATATGATTATATATATAATATAATATTACTCACCTTTATACATAAGAGAATGCATAACTAATAATATATCCCAATAGGCAATCTAAAAAATCATTATAACTTACCTAAACTTCACCAGTCACGTCATCACAACAATGCTTCGCGCTGATTTGTTTGTTCTGAAGTCTCACCGCGTAATTTATAGTTAGTTACCTATAATAGTAATATTTAAATTTATGAATCTCTTAGTAAGATAGATATAATATATTAATAGTGTAACGTTGTGATACTTGATATATTCAATTCTCGTTATCTCGGATTTGTTTAGTATTACTTTAATTATTCATAAGTGTGAGCTGTATATTAAAGATATAATCAATTATAATTATAAAACACTCACTCTTTCATAGAACTCCTGCATGAGATTGTGTTATTATTTGAAGCTCGTTATTGATGAACGTCAATTATATTGTCAATGTGCGACAGTATGTTAGGAACGAGACGAATATTGTTCTCAGAGCTCAAAAAAAAGAAAGTATATTTATAATTATTATACGTGAATGACATAGATTATAGATGAACTAGTATTAGTATATAATAGTTATAATTTGTATTTAAAATGATCGTATAGCGTTTGATCTAATTAGAGTGTAAGCGCATTAAGGATTTTAGAGCGTAGAGGTACTGAAGCGATCGTGAGGCACGCGCGCCCGCAACCCGCAGAAGTGTTGTGAGTACGAAAACCGCGCAAGAGTGAGCAGACTCGAGCGATACGACCGCATCGAGCTAGATTCTGATATCGAGTCAGGAGTGATTCGCATCCTCCGAATGCACACGTTGATGGAGATTATAGTTGTAGTGAGAGAGGAAGATCTCAGGAGATTGAGGAGCGAGGTTTGGATATAATTTTGATGGGTCCACGATATAGCTCGATATACTGTGTAAGTTATATGATCTTAGATCGGGAGAGACTTAGATTATATGAGTAGAATAGTATGAAGAGACTGAGAGCATGATGAGAGATAGAGAGGTTTTATTATATTTTTCCTAAATTTATTGAACTCTATTCTAAATATAATAAAATAATAATTGTGAAATATTGATATAAATTGAAAAGACGTGACAAATAATGTAGTGGATAAGTTGGCAGGATATCATAATGATTGATTCATGACATACTTTAACAGACTAGTATCACATAATTATAGAGATCGTAGACTATATGATATATAAATTACCTCATAAAAATTACTAAAGCTAAGGAGTATTTAGTTATAGATATACAAACAGATTAGCCAATAGATAAAATCGAATGTATATTAGTAATAGTTAACAAATATTTATCAAGAACTTTATTGTTTTTAATATAATGTTGATCAAAATTTGTCATTTTTTTTTCTATTTATTTAAAGTATATATATATTAATTATATATAGTATTATAATATTAATTATAGTATATGTAATATAATTTTAAATAATATAATATTAATAATATTAGAATATATATATATAATATATGATTTATAATTGTAATAATTTTAATTAATTAATAAATATAAAAATATATAATAAATATAATATAGATTATATAACTAATAATATATATTAATATTATATATATATATATAAAATAATTTATAATGATAGTATAATGATAATATTATAATAACTAATATAATAAATATTTAATATAGGTTAATAAATAATTAAATCATAATTAATATTAATAAATTAATATAAGTATAGTATATTTATATATAATCATATATTAATTTAAAAAATATCATATAGTATATAATTAATGAATGCAATTTAAACTGTGCTAGAGCAAGTCTGAACTAACAAAGCATAATAAATATAAGAAAGATAATATATGTATTAGTAAACTAATAATAATAAACAATTATATTAATATCGGTTTTCTTCAGACAAAGATCCAAAATAAGATAAGAATATAATGTAACTCCCCACCGATACCCTCATCTCTACTCTGCATTCTTCTCCCCTCATATTCGTCCAACCGACTGTTCATGTCACTTACCCTAATCTCTCTTTTGACTTATCTTAGAAGGATGGAGAATGTCAAGTATTTATTACCATAAATATTTTTGGTAAAGTTGCTTACCTCTAATTAAATTATACTTATAAATACTATTGTTAGATATGATATTATCTTTTATTATATAATATTATATAATTATAAATATATATGTATAGATAATAAACTGGAATATATACATCTTTATTAATATATACTAATATATATTATAATAGGAATAATATACCTATATATATGTAAAAGATAATTATTTTAAAATTTCTTAATATATAATAATAATATATATAGTATATATTATATATAATTACTTATATGATATATTATATCTATAAATATATAATACAGTGTGTGTGATAGTTTGTATGGCCAGGAAAGAGTATCAGGGTAATACCTGGGAGGTCAGATAATACATCCGTATCTTCTATATAATATATTATAACACTTAACCGGATCTTCTTCAATAGCTACTTCAGATATAACCACGTGGAGTAAGTCGGTATCTCTTCTGGGAAATGTAGACCTCTACTGTGACTATCTCTGCTGAACTGTTTGATCTCTCTGCTTTATCACTTCTACTGTGAAGATAAGAATAATATAATTGTTGAAAGGCAGATAAATTATAATAGCATATAAATTTTACCAAAGATATATTGAAAATTTGCGTAATGTAAAGTTTGTGTTAGAGTATATTGTGTGAAGATAGGGAGATGTGATACTGATTGATCTCGGAGAACAGACCAGAGTGACCGTTTAGGATTTTGTTGTTTTTGGATGAGGGAGGAGGTGGGATTTTAAGTGCTTAACTTATACATCATGTTCAGACTGATAAGTGTTACTATGTGATATCCCTACTTTATGATATCTTATTTTTCTAATGTCTGTAGTAGTATATGTATTGAAATAGTGAGAACTATACTGAGTTATTTTGATTTTCCTAGTATTTGTCAAGATTTGTTTAAGGCTTGGTATATGGTGAGAGTGTTGTGGGAAGGAATGGTATTGATGATGAGCTACTTTGTTTTTTGTAATTGAGCTCTGTATATGTAAATACTTGAAGTTATAAATGTCGCTTAATGTTGTATGTAGGGTTAAGTGATATATATTTATTTCTATGTGTATATTTATTAATTAATAGCATAAATAGCTTTTATTGCTATAGAGAGTTTATTTCATCTAGTTATGTATATATGGAATATATAGTTATAAGATTAGTATTAATGATTGATCTTGTGAGGTTGTGAATAGATCCTACTCACCTCTGCGTTTTTTTTAAACCAGCTGTTTTATTAATTATTATATATCCCTTGTAGTATATATGATACCTACTTTATAATTATTATTAATTATTATTTTATATTATTATTATATATTTATTATATATTAAATTATTTATTTATTATTTATATATTTATTTATTATTATTATTGATTATAATAATAATAATATTATTAATTATTGTCGTTATTATTGACGTAACTATATATCAAACATTATTTATTGTACTGTATTTAATATTTATAAGAAAATAAAATAACTATATTACTAATAATTTGAATATAAGATACTAGAGGCGTACATTACATACATCGATTGTGAATAATAATCATGATCATAACTAGTGACTTATAGACCTACGATTAAATAATAATAGATAATAATAGGATAATAATACAATGAAAATAAATCTACATTAATAATATATAATGTTCGTTCTCCGTTGCAGTAACCGATATATTATGTGAAGATCGTATACGCCTTTATTAAATTCTTAAATACAACCCGAATTTTTGACAAAATTTTAATTAGATCTCTTTTTATACTATGATTTTGTAATAAATTATAGTTTGAAATTCTTTTTATGTTTGCAGTTTGAGAGAAGGTTCTGGTGTTAATGATGATTTTATATAGTTTTTTGATAGCAAGAAAGTATACCATATATCGATCCTATATAATTGCATAAGTTGATTTTGTAGAAAATGTTGTGGAGAGATATAACGCAATAGATATATTTGATGTGAGCCATATTTATATCATAGAATCTCATTCGTGCGATGACCTGTGCTCTGAGAGTTATTTTTTCAATCAATTAAAAAGGTGAGACTTTTCGTGCTCGAATCAAATAGCGGAGATTGTGTTTATTTGTTGTGTATAAATTTAGAGTATAAATTTGTTTTATGTAGCTGTGCTATGCGTGTGTGGTCTATAGTTGTAACGTTACCCTCTCTCTTTATGTATAATGGTTAGACTCATACATTTAAAAATGTTAAATTAATTTGGTTGGGTATCATATAATATAGGTATATATAATATATATATATATATATTATATATATTATTAATATATATAACTATATAGTATATTATATATATATCTATATGTTATTAGGTATTAGTAGGTATATATTATATATATAAGTATATTACATACTAGGTTAGTAGGTGGGAATATGTTTTGTGAGATAATAGAGTTCCATCTTTGTGCTATATATATACTATATATATAGGATGACACCGGTGATATGATCAGTAGTAGCGTGTGATAATTGCGTGGAAGCTGTGCCCACTGCCAATTATGATTTGATGACGTTATTGAAATGAGCTTTACACACTTGAATCGTCTGCGTTTATCCTATAGTTTATCATATTGATTTGTGTATAATGTGATAGTTAAACTATTACTCAGAAACTCTGGTGGTTTCTTATATTGATTAGTTATTATTTATTATTAAGTATAAAGATTGAGTTATTATGTAGTAGTAGTAGTATATAGAGGTTAGTTTTGAGATCGAATGAATGATAGATAGAGATACTCGAGTATTACCTATATAATAATAGTATAAATAAGTTAATAACTCATAGAGGTCTCGATCTATATTTTATCTTACTATATTATATTATAGTTATAATTACTATATATAGCTATAAATATATATATATAATAATAGTATATATCTTATAAGTATATAATAATTACTAGATGTATTTATATAACTTTACGACATTAGATTTACTTTGAATTGAAAAAACTGAAAATGTTGCCTATAGTGATTTATTTTTAGCTAAGAAAAAGATCTTACTTGAAACCCCCCAATCAATGGTTGAGAAAACGATGTCATCCTGGATTCTTTAGTGACTTTATTGATTATTTTATTAACTTTACCTTTAGAGGGTATATTGATACCAACAATCTAATAAACCCTTCAATTGTTGTGAACATGTTTCTCGAACTTTTGTTATACTCGAGGGAGTATCATTCCCATTTGGGTATTATTTCTTAACAAATACTTGGGGGGAAACCTTTTTGGGGGGGAAATAAATATATTTTCCCATTTATTTCTTCGATGTGTTTCAATTTATTTCGCTCGATTCGAGCTTATTGTTGTTGTCGAAGAAATGTGGTCGTATATCAGCGAGAGACGACGATGTTCTTCCAGTACCAATTCTCTTATGGAATGCTTGCGCAAGATCAAAGTTTGGTACGTTTTGTAAAAATAATTTGTTACATTTTTTTAAAGAAATTAGCGTAGTACGTTATGTACTGTGAATGTTTTATTTTTATTTTTTTATTTTTTGGTGTTTATTTATTTTTATTTTTATTTTTTTTAGATCTAGAATTTTATAGTTTTTTAGAGTTATATTACTTCATTACTTTCATTTACGTATATCAATATTTATGCTTGTTAGTAATAATAAGATCGTTGTATGTCAAATTAGATACAAATGTCATTGGCCTCATCAGTTCTGTGCATGTCATAACTTTTACTTTAGAAAGTACATATATATATATATATATATTATAATATTAATAATATATAATATATAAGATATATCTCTACCATATAATATATAAATAATAAGGTAGTAGGTGTGTATTATTAGGTAGTATGTCCCTATAGATTATTACTACTCACTATACTCATACTAGATCACATATACTAATATACTATATACTATATATAAACTGGAAAATAAAATATTTGTAAAAAAAAAAAAGTTTCACACTAATTGCTTATTGTTGAACTCAACCTCAGTTCGAATGAATTTGATCAAGTATGAGTCACTCTGCTAAAATTACTTGTTCCAAAATCTGACTCGGACTTCACGTAAAGCTATTATATTTATATATTATATATATATTATATTATTATATATAATATATATATATATATATATAATATATATTATTAAATACGTCTATATATATATATATATTATAGTATAGGAGTATATCTATATTTTATACTATCATATATCTATGGAAAGGGGTTACTTGTCGCTGTTTTGAAGACACCACCTGTCACTTAGACTGAAGACTAGATGATGTTTGAAGAGAGTGGCTTGTCGCGATGTATTGGCGTTTGTCCGGGGCCTGCTTGACGTGAGGACTCTAGGGTGGGTGGGTCGCAGCACCTTCCCACCATTACGCACGGAACTGCCCCCAGTGACATGCCAAGCGTGAGCACACTGCCGCCTCTGCGCACCTGGAAGTGACGTCGTCAGCTGTCAGCATTGAGAGCTAGGTGTGACACATTAAAGCCACTGAGAAGGCTTCGACCACTCTGTAATCTTAGTGCAGTTGGTCTTGACTGCAGTGAGAGCACGTAACAGGGTTGACAGGATGATCCGAACTCGAGCTCAGCGCCCAGCAGAAGAACTTGAATTTGATTGTAATGCCACGTTGAAGTATTGTGGTAAAACAGAAACTCTACACCGACATGTGCTTTACCAGGCGATACAAATTTGAGAGAGATGTAGCTGGCTAGGTGTGCGTATGTGCCATCCAGTTGCACTAGTCACTCGTGTGTTCAACCAATTGAAGAGTTTTGTCGCTGTTGAGACCACTTCATAGCTGAAAACTAGCATGATGTATTGAAGAGGATGAGCGATTGTCGCGATGAGTTTGGCGTTTCGTCGGGCGGGCTGCGTTGAACTCATCGGTGGGTGGTCGCAGCCCCCTTCCACCATACGCCTACAAAATATTATATATAATATTAATAAATATATTTATATTATTATTATATTTTATTATATAGTATATATATATTATATATATATATATAGTTAGTGATATATTATATTATATGATTATATATTATGGTGACTTTGGGACAGTGGTAGTTGGGGTTGGCTGCCCTCTACAAGTTTATCTCTTGCCAGAATGCTAATTCATAGCCTTGGAGAGTCGTGATTGCGTAAGCGAGCTATCTATTCAGCGAAAAATATGATGAAATGCATACGAAGGTACATGTAATGTCGAGGAATAATGATGAGAAGAGGAGATGGTGATGGATGTATTTAGAAGGATAAGTTGATTGCTTTGCTGTGACCAAAAAAGAGAAGGACATGGTGAAATGAAGTGGGTGGTATGACGATGTGTATGTGTGGTGAAGAGGTATGTGAATGAGAGGGGAGAAAGGGAGGTTGCTTGCTGATGAGTGACTCTGTGGATCAGAGCTAGGATTGACTTCTTTGTAGTGAAGTCTGAATTCTAATGGTTAAATTTAAGTTTGAAAGGTCAAGGAATGTGTGATGGTGGTATGTGAAGAGAGTTGCACCGTCTGGATTAGTTTGATGATGTTTTGGAATGAGATAGGAGTTCAGACTTGATTGTGTTTGGTGAACCTAATGGTTGAGATAGGGTGGTCAAAAAAGGATGTTACACAGGTGGCTTTTGGTGTGTCAGAAGAAAATGAAAATTTAAATTATGTATTTAATATATTAAATCTGATATAATAGTTACAATCTTTTTAAAATTGTATTAATGATAAATTTTTATAGAATCTAGTAGCGGTAATTTTTTTTTTTTTTTTTACTACATATCTTCTTAAATGTGAAAAAAGACAAAGAATAAAAATGAAGAGTAACGCTTAAAGCTCTCAAAGAATAATGTTACTTTATTTGTTGTTATTAGGTCCAGTGGTGAGGCTATTATGTCATTTGTGAGTCATGAAAAGCAGTAGTGGAGAGTCCAAAAGGAACATTGAAGCGACGACCAGGAAGAGAAGGTTGCTTCGGAGGGTCTTCACTACTGGGCAGAGTCTGCAGTGCTCGGAAAGCTCGGCTAAGCATGATAACAATTCCCTGTTTTCCCTGTGAAGAACTCAGGAATATGAACACCCAAAAGGTAGGGAAGTATCCACCATAACTTTTTACCATTTCTTACAAGAATTAAGAATAAGCCACAAACAGGCATTGTCAAATTACTTTTAATGAACACTAGTTGTTTTATATTGGATGAAAACCTTACGCGTACCTAGCTCTAGAGAGAGATAGTGCTGTTTAGTGACTTAATTAAATTATATACTATTATTAATATATATATATATAGTATATATATATTTTTCATTATATATTAATATATATTATATATATATAATATTATATAGTATATATATATAATTATTATATATATTATATATAGTATATATCTATATATATATATTATATATCAGAGGTGGGATTGATTGTTTTGATTTTTTTAGAAAAAACTCAATTTTGATTTTTTTTGATTTTTATTGATTTTATTGAGTTATTATTGAATTTTTTTTTGATTTTGTCAGATGCGTGACGTCACGCGAAATTATATATAGTTATAGTTTTTAAAATGTTATTTTTTTTTATAGATTGTTATACTGCATTATCATCTAATATATATATTATATATTATTATTACTATATAATTTATATATATATTTAAATAATATTATGTCCAGCGTCTGGATTAGCGTACATAGGTATCTTAAACTATTAGTGCTACAGTAAAAACGAATACATTGCTGGTGATGCTGGTCAGATTTTAGTCCTGCATGTTCAACAAAAAATACAAGATATTTAGTATATATTATATTTATATTTATATATAGTGAATAGAGATGTATATAGTAGCTTATTATATATTTATATATATATTACTACTACTATATGTGTATATATATAATATTTATATATATATATTATATATATATATATATAGTATATTATATAATATATATATAAATTATATATATATATAATATATATCTCTCTATATATGTATATTATTATATATAATATTATATATATATATATTATAATATAATATAAAGTAGTATATTGTATATACTAATCCTTATAATATATAGTATATATCTAATATTTATATAAGTAAAGGTTTTTTCAATACATTTTGTTGGTCCTGGTAGGGTGTTGAAAGTGGTACAAAAAAATGATGTAATATAAAAAAAAACTTATTGTCCTAATTCTCCCGGTATATATGATGATTAGGAGCCTATATTAGAGACCTATTTATTGGTTTCTCCGATACATAAATTAGACTTTCTATTAAATATTGCTTTATAGGCACAACTCGGGGGCTCGAGCTGGACGGAAAAGGACGATAAGGCGCGGGACGTTTCAGTTACCGGTTAGGGGAGGCGGGGAGGGCACCCCGCGACACCACTTTACCACGAGTCAGCCGGGCGCGGTTCCGGACTGACCCTACCGGAAGGGGGGGGAATTGTCCCTAACGTGAGTTCCGGAGGCGGAGAGAACCCGATCGTTGCATCGGTGCGGAATTACCCTTGGCGGTTATTCTTTAGTAAAAAAAAAAGCAAAATTTAATAGGAAGTCTATTTATTTTACGAGATACATAAGAGGGCTATGAAATAGGCCGTTCTCTATCAGTAATACGATAAATATTACAATATCTTTTCTTTTTTTTTTTTACATTTTCCTTATGTGAAATTTTACAGGATCCAAATGTTATTCCTGTTGCTGTTAGCTATTGTAGTATTTTGAGATTTTTTTTTTTTTTTTTTTTTTTTTTTTTTTTTTTTTTTTTTTTACACATTTCACAGGACTAAATTGGACCAGCAATGTATTCCGATTTACTGTAGCATTAATAGTTTTTAAGATATATGACGGCTAGTCCAGGACGCTGACCATACATATATATAATATTATAATTTTATAATATATATAATATATAATATATATGATACTATATATATAATATAGTTTATATATATATAATTATAATATATAATTTAATTTATTAATTATATTATAGTCGTATATAATATATATAAAATATATAATTATATAATATAATATATATCTCATTATTATTATATATAATTATCATTATATATACTATATAGTATAAAGAGACAGTAGAAGACGTGCAGATCATCTAAGAGTTTGCTCCCATTACCCATAAAATTAAGATTAAGAATATTTTTCAATAATAAATAATGTGAATTTATGAAATAAGTAATATAATTAGAAGCCGCTGGGCAGGTAATATTTATTGTGTAACACACCATTAAGAATTAAGAAAATAATTATAGCCGCATGTGGCCGCCTCTGATGTCCAGTCAATCCTTATTATTGATAAATAGAATATAATTTCAGAAGCCGTATGGGCCTATCGTAGACTGTTCCCATGCAAACCCATAAATTATATGAAGGATAATAATTAGAAGTTGCATGAACCCCTCTAGAATGTCCAAGTTAACCCATAATATATAAGAACAATACTTAACAAGCCGCATGGTCCTATTTAGACTTCCAGTCAACCAATAAAAAGTAATAATTAAGAAGCTGCATCGATCACCTAGAATGTCCCAGTTAAACCCATAATAAATATCATACTTAAGAAATAATACTTAAGAACGCATGGGCCTATCTAGAAAATCCCAGTCAACAATAATAATTTAATAATTAAAAAATAATAATTAAGAAAGCGCATTGACGCCTCTAGAATGTCCCTGTCAGCTCAAAATAAATAAGAATAATGCACTAAGAAGCAAGATTGCGCCCTTTTTAGACTCTCACCAGTCAACCAATTTTAGAAAATTATATTGAATTTTGTTACTTTGAACACATATAGCCCCTTTATAGAATGTCCAGTCAAACCATAATAAATATAGCATAGAATATACTTAAGTATCAGCATGGGACCTAGTATAGACTGTCCCACATCACCTATATAATAATTAATAATTAAAAGTAATAATTAGAAAGCGACATTTGATCCCACAAAAATGTCCAGTCAACTCAAAATAAATAAGAATATCTTAAGAAGCGCTTGTCCTCTTTGGACTTTTTCCAGTCAAACAATAAAGAATTAATAGTGAGGAAGCCGCATTGTGCCCCTCTAGATGTCCGTCAACCGATAAAAATTTAGAATAAGAAGAATTTTTTAATATAATTATTGTATTATGATTAGTATTTTATAGAAGCCATATGGGACCTACCTAGACTGTCCCAGTAACCAATGTAATTATAAATAGAATATAATTATTTTCACTATATTGAGCTAATTTAAAATTTCTTTAAACCAATTATTATATTAAGGACATACTTATTATTTTGAATTATTAATTATTATGGTATTGACAGGGCTCTAGATAAGGCCTGGGCTTCTGAAATTATAGTATTCTTATTTATTAATGTATTATGTATTAATGTATTATTAGAGGGGCCAATGCGACTTTCTAATTATTATTCTTAAATTATTATATGGTTGGTGGACTGGACAGTGGTAGGCCATTTGGCGTTTTGAATTATAAGATATTCGATTAATTACAGATTAGATTCTTATTAAAAACTCTCTCTCTTAATTTTTACAATTTCTGTTAGACTAGGACTTTCTAGAGGGGCCAATGCGGACTTTCATTAGTTAGATTATTCTTATTTGTCGACTGGGACGTCTAAAAAGGGACATGTGGCTTCTTAAGTATTATCTTTATTTTAATTGGATTGACTGGACATTCTAGAGGAGTCAATGCAGTTTTTGATACTATTCTTGTAATTATAATTATTATTGGCTGACTGAGACAGTCTAGATAGGTATATTTAGTATTTATTCTTATTATATTTATTATGGGTTGACTGAGAAATTCTATGGGGCCAATGCTGCTTCTTACTATTATTAGTTTATAAGGTTAATTGACTGGGACAGTCTTAAAAAAGACCATGCGGCTCCTTCTTGTCTACTATTTCTTATTTATTAATGGGTTGACTGGACTTTAGATGGTCATATGCAGCTTGCTATTATTATTCTGATAGCTAATTAATTTAGAAGTGCATTACCTTCTCGGACATGTCCAGGCAACCATAACTACACTCGCATCACTACCGCACAGAGCCGTTGATCCTTTCGCTTAGACTATACCCCAGTTCCACACTAACATTATATTAAAAGCCACCATTAACGGCCCCTCTCAGACAATGTCCCAGGCCACCATAATAGCAATAACTATTAAGACTCATACCTGGGTGAAGAAGCACCGCTTAAGCGTATCCATACGACTGTCCCAGTCACCAATCATACGCTATATACCTACTATACTATTAGTCAATTAAAATATCATTACAGAACCGCCCGCCCATCGAGCGCCTCATATAGCATGTCCCCAGTTCAATCTCATAATAATATAAGATTAATTACTTAAGAAGCCGATGGTCCTTTTTAGACTGTCCCAGTCAACCATAAAAATTAATAATTAAGAAGCCGAATTGGCTCTCTAGCAGATGTCCCAGTCACTCAGTGGATAAATATCAAATTAAATAGGAATAATACTTAAAGAAGCCGCATGGTGTTTATCTAGACTGTCCAGTCAACCAATAATAATAATTAATTAGAAAAATAATAATTAGAGGCGGTTCATTGGCCCCTCTAAGATGTCCCAGTCAAATCAATAAATAGATAAGAATATGCTTGCAAGAAGCGACGATGGGTCTTTTGAGACGGTGGTGTCCAGTGTAACCAATAAATTAATAATTAAGAAACTGCATTGGCCCGGTCTGAACTGCGTGTCCAGCAGTCAACCGATAATAAGATAATAAATAAGAATAAATGATTTAAGAGCGCATGGGGCACTATCTAGAGCACTTCCGCCTATTCTATCCTCAAATTTATCTTACTCCTCAGTGCTTTTACGTTGCGCCTCTTCCGCTATCTATGTCTTATTTTAATGAAGGGTGCTAAATTTGTAGACAAAGATTCAGTACTGCAGGGTTGGGATTTTTTTGATTTTTTTAGAAAAATCAATTTTTTGATATTTTTGATATTTATTGATTTTTTGATTTGTTTTGATTCTTTTTTGATTTTTTAGGCAAATGTGGACGTCACGCGATTATTTATATATATATATATTATATATACTATATTATTGATTATATTATATATATATAGTATATATTATATATCCACTGTAGTGATATTCAAGGAGGGGGTTATATATATATATAATATATATATATGATACTATATATATAATAATATAATTAATTATATTATATATATCTATATATATATTCTATATATTATATATATATACTATATATATAATATTATATATGTATATTATAATTAAATTTAAATATTATTATATAATATATACTATATGAGTGTATATTATATAGGATGATGTAGGGTATATATTTATATATTGGGGTTTTACACAGAATTGATTAATCATTACCTATGTGTACTAGTATATATATTATTATTTATATATTATTATTATATTAATATTATTATTATATTATATATATTATTATTTATTATATATATATATTCCTATACTATCACTACTATATTATACTATATAGATTAGTATTATATTAATTTTCCCTACTACCTCAACTACTATCGGTATAGTGTATAGTATATAGATATATAGAGTGAGTTATATAGGTATATATATAGGGTAAAGTATGTATATTAATATATTAGTAAAGAGACAGTAAGAAGACGCCGAATCCAATCTAGAGTTGTCCCATTTCACCCATAAAATTAAGAATTAAGAATATTTTTAATAATAATTAATGTAATTAATGGCAATACAAAAAAAGATTGACATCATTTTAGCTAACGCACTGTCCATGCAACTAACATTACCCACTGTTGAAGTAATAAGTAAAAAGCCGCTCGTACAAAAAGGCGATACGCTTACTTATGATTCAGCAAAATTTGTACAGAATAATTAGATAGCCGAATGGGGCTATCTAGACTGTCCCAGTCAACCATTATTAACTAATACTAGAATAAAATAAGTCAAAGAAGCTGCAATGAACTCTGAGAAAGGTCCAGGTGAGCATGATATACTCAGATTACCAATACCTTAAGAGCCGCATGGGTATATTTAGACTGTCCGAGGTCAAGGCATAAAAATTATAATTAAGAGCCGCAATTGAGCCACTCTAGAATGGTCGCAGTCAACCCATAATACATATTAAATAAGAACAATATTTAAGAAGACGGCTATGGGGCCTGTCTAGCGCTGATAACGTCAACCAATAATAATTAATAATTTAAAATAATAATTTAAGAAGCAATTCGTGACCCTCTAGAATGTCCCAGTAACTCATAATAAATTAAGAATAAATATTTTAAGAAGCAGCATGGTCCGTTTTAGAATTCCCAGCTCAACAAAAAAATTAATAATTAAGATGCCGCATTGGCCACTCTAGAATGTCCAGTCAACCAGTCTCATAACATAATCAACATAAAAATGCTCAACGGATGTGCCTTATCAGATGTCAGAGCCAAGCCATTAATATTCGGTTAAAGAAAGTTAAAAGCAAGATTCTGAAGTCCTTTTGAACAATGTCAGAGCTAACTCAGAATAAATAACAATATACTTAGGAGCCGCTATGGTCGCTTTTTGATTTCCCTAACAATAAGACCCTTCTAATAATTGAGAAGCCGCATGGTTCCTCTAGAATGTCCAAGTCACCCCATAATAAATAAATAATACTTTAATTTTTCCTATATTAATTCGTCGTAATTACATTGATGCCTATTATATATTAGAGCAACATGGGCCTTACCTAGTGTTCCAGCTCACACAAAGTTCAAAAATAAGAATATATTCAGAAGCCGCATGGCCTATCGTAGACTGTCCCAGTCAACAGATTAATTAATATTAAGAATATATTATTATTTGAAGTTATTATAGGGTGACTGGGACAGTCAAGATAGGCCCATGCGGTTCTGAATTATTATCTTATTTATTAATTGATTCTCGCATTGACTGGACTTCTTAAGCGGGCAAAGCGGACTTTTTAATTATTATTTCTTTAATTTTTATTTTATTGTTGGTTGACTGGGACAGTGTATGTGGCCATTGGCTTCTTATATATAAATTTGTATTCATTAATGTACATTAGGCATTATTATTAAAGAAATTTTCCTAATTCTTAATTTTTATGGGGTTGACCGGGACTTCTTGGAGGGCCATGCTGCTTCTCAAAATCTCTAATTTTTATTGGTCGACTGGACAGTCTAAAAAGGACATGCGGCCTTATTAAGTTATTCTTATTTATTATGAGTTAAGTGGGACATTCTAGAGGGATCCTTGTGGCTATTATTGTATTTGTTATTATTATTAGTTATTGGCTTTGGTGACTGGGGGCAGTCTTGATAGGCCCATACGCCTTCTTATATTATTCTTATTGATTATTTATTATGTGTTTACTGGGATATTCTGGAGGGGCCAATATTATTTATTAATTTTTCTTGGTTGACTGGGACAGTCTAAAAAGGACCTTGTGGCATTCTTGTATTATTTTTTTTTTTATTTTTATTTTTATTTTTATTTTTAGTTTTTTTTTTTTTTTTTTTTTTTTTTTTTTTTTTTTTTTTTTTTTTTTTTTTTTGTTTTTCTTATTATTATAGGTTGACTGGGACATTTTAGAGAGGTGTGATTTGTGTATATGTGTGTATTTAAAGTACAGAAATTCCTTCTAAAACTGTCCTGTCAAGAATATTGTAAAGGAGTATTTAAAGTGACTTCTTCCTGCAATTTTAACGGTTCAGGCTCAGACATAAAAAGCTAATAATGTAAGGGGAAGCCCACCATTGGGCCTCTAGAATGTCCCAGTCAAATAATAAATAATAATAGTTGTAGCGTTAGGAGGAGCAGCATGTAAGGCTAGTTTCCAGTACTGTCCCAGTGTAACCAATCATTTAATATATTATTTAATTATATGAAACTCGCAGTTGAGGGCTCTAGTAATGTCGTCCAGTCAACTTCATTATTGAGATAGAATGAATATGTGTGTGTGATGTCCCAGGTGTAGACAAGTATAATATAATTTTTACAACTAGATCCTATGGCCCTCTTTTGCCGATGCCATTCAAACTAATTAATAATATTCATTGTTAAATAAACATTGTTACTTTTTTTTTATGGGCCTTTAGACTTTCCCAGCAACCATTAATCAATAATAAGTTTAAAAATAGTATTTAAGAAGCGCATTGACCCTCTAGAACTCTTTCCAGTCCTCATTAATATTAAGAATAATACTTAGGCGGCGTATGGTCCTTGTTCAGGATGTCCCAGTCAACCAATAAAAAGTAATAAATTAAGAAGCTGCATTGGGCCGCTCTAGAATGGTCGCAGTCACCCTTTGCAGCAATCTGTGCTGTTTTTATAGGATTAAAGGTGCTAAAAATTGTAGACAAGTATTCAATAGGCCTAACATATCTTTTTATACGAGCATGTATTACAAAAAATAATAAATTAGTCTGCATTGGCATTAATTTCAAATTATTTTCACCTAGGGCGCCTAGATACTGGTTCAAAATTTGGTACAAGGGAGACAATGACAGCCCGCCTAAAGAATTGTTACAGATCGGGTTACAATGGCCATAGTTTGTTGGAGAATTGAAAGAAAGAAGTTTATAAATCAAAACTTTAATGTAGATAGCTTGTATTTATCATTTTTATTTCTAAGTAGAAATTACGCGTTAATATACAAAAAATAAAAAAAATAATGAAAAACATAAGGAAAAGTTAACAAACAGTAAATCCCAAAAAAATCAAAATCATGATTTACTGATGAAAAAAATCAGGTAAAAAAATCATTTGAGTTTTTTTAATTGATATTTTTTTTCGCTGCCCATCCCTTGACCCACAATACACTCAGCCATAGTCCTATCAGTTATACGACATGCCCTATACCAATAACCATATTTTTATATAGATTAGTCTGCTATCTGGCTTATTTCAATCTCTTTACCCCTAGGCTCTAGTTTCTCGGGCTTCAATCCTTTTACAATGGACAATGAAACAGCAAGATAAAGAATGTTACAGACGTAATACAGGGCAGGCGAATGGCATTTTGGTGATTTCTCTTCCTTATTTTTAAAAAAATAAATTTGTTCCCGATTTTTTTGATTTTTTTTGATAATTTTGATATTTTTGGATTCGTACGTCACGCGAAATATTAATTATATACCGATGTTACAAAGTATATATCGCGTGACGTTACAAATCTGCTACAAACTAGAAAAATCAAAAGATTAAAAAATCGATAATAGTTATATTAAAAAAGCAAAAATCACAAAAATACCCACAATAACAGCAGCATCAGATAGCTAAAAAAGAGTACGCCAGGAAAAGTGATATGGAGAAAGAGCATAAATATAATATTATTATTTTTTATTCTATTGAAGTTAATTATTTTAAATTTAAATCCAAAAAATAAAAAGATAATAAAAAGAAAAAAGAAAAGAACAAAAGTTAATCATATAAAATAAATAACAACAAAGCCACTCCCTGCGACTTTATTTCTCAAAAATCCAAGATCCTTTCTTTACATTCTCGACTTTTTTATTCGTGCCCTCCCTACTCTATATAATACCTACTATATACTAATATATACTCACTAGGGTTATTTATATATATATATAGATACGATATATTCTATACTAACCACTACCTACGAGTATATAATTACATATTATATTATATATATATTATAATATATATATTATATTTTATATATATTTTTATTGTATATAATATCAATATCCTCATATATACTATATATATATTTAATTATATATTATATACTTAATATATTTTATATAATGTATATTATATTTATATTATATATATTATTATAATATATTTATATATATTATATATGTGTTATATATATATATAGTATCTATATATAGAGCTATCACGAGGTATACATTTATAATATATATATATTTAATTATATAGTATCAGAGCTGGACGCGCCTATTAATTGTTTCTGAGGTGGCGCCTTCGCCTATGCGCTGCGCCGACTTAGTGCGTTAGCGCCTATTAGCACCTATATTTTTTGTGTTTCATAATGCGCCGTATGCGCTATGCGCGCTAGCGCTATGGCTTGCGCTTTGCGCGCTACGACGTTTTCGCCGGCTGGTGGTGTTCGCTAAGATTATTTGCAAAAGAAACTTTAGTGCGATAATAATAGCATGCTTATTTAGGAAGAAAAAAAGCACATTTATTAATATTTGTATCTAACACACACCGCTAAACCTAATCAACACGTCCTCTTCCACCTCCCTGTCTTTGTGGTCCATGTTTTCCGCCTAGGACTTTAGCACGAGCGCTGAGAAGTCTCTCGAACATTGTCGAAGCATAATTTGCACTTTTATCATGTAGTTAGATAGATGACTAGTTTATGCCTATACTCTACAAGAATTATATTCCCTATCTATTAGGTAGCTCATATACTATATTATATAATATATATATTATATATATATATATATATCTATCCCTATTTATGTAGTCCTATTCATATTAAAGTATAGTTAATATTTATTATTAATATACTATTATATAATATATATATATATATAGGTAGCTCTAGAAGGCCACATCCAGATCTCAAAAAACCTTACAACCCGCTTACCGGCCGAAAGGTATTACATTGGCTGGGATATGTGGTCCAATTTTAGTGCGGAAAAATGTTAAAAGAAGAAAAAAAAAAAAAAATAATTTTATTACTGAGTATCTGCAAAATACAATGCTAAGCGAAGGAATACACTTTTTGGATGTTGGTCAATATTTTGGAAGGAAATGTGTTAATAAAAATAAATAATCGATTATTGTTAATGAATCCTCCTCCGTTCTTAATATGATTTAGAGAGGCGTATTTTGCTACTTTTTATTGGTTACTCGTTTAAAATAAATAGATAGAAGAAGATTTGCTTTTCTTTGAACAGTTCAAAAAATCCAAGGGTATACCGCACGATGGCAGGAGTCGGGGTCTGCGGCCTTCCGGGGGAACTACGGGGTGGATAATTCTCCCCTCCGGGGGGTCTTCCGGAACCCCGCTCTTTGTATTTGGGTGTCGCGGGAGGTTCCTCCGCCCTCCCCTACGGGTATGGAAAACGTCCGCCCCCTGTGTTCCGTCGGCTTTCGAGCCCCTAAATTTGCAAAATATTCAAGTTAACAAATTATATATTATATTTACTATGTTCCAGCACCCCCCCAAAAATAAATTTTTATGTGTTTAAATTTTTTTTTGTTTTTTTTACATTTTCCGTAATAAATTTTAAAGGATTCCAAAAATGTAGTTCATTTCTCTGTAGCTTTGTAGTTTTCGAGATATGATTTTTTTTTTTTTTTTTTTTTTTTTTTTTTTTTTTTTTTTATTATTTTTTACAGTTTCATCGTAAATTTTGAGGGATTTCCAAGCAATGTAATTCCTTTTTCAGATAGCTGTAGTATTTTTGAAGATATCGGATTGTGGCTCTTCTAGAGGCGGCCTTAATATTATATATTATAGAATTTGATAAACATATAGCAGTATATTTTTTTTATTTATATATATATATATATTATATATATATATATATTTATTATATATATATATTTTATTATATACTATATTATATATATATAACTATATAGGTATATTAGATCAATGGCGCGCAGGGGAGGGGTTTGTGCGGTGCTACGCTGGGCTGAGAGGGGGCAGGCTAACGCTAACGAAGAGATATAAAATAAAGAAATAAACTATAAATGAAATAATTATAATCTATAATATTATATAATAATAATCAATAATAATATATACTACTTATATTAGATAATAATTTAAATAATAATTAATAATAATGATATATAATAATAATTATACGCGTTCGTCAGTTCGGTCAATCGAAACGTGTTCGATGGCCATATGTTACGCCTGATCTTCGCTTCGAATTGGAAGGTCGCAAAACGGCGTAACCCGCTATTTCACGTTGCTCTCGGGTGGAGATACCCCCTAGAATCAACCTAGCGACTTGAAACGGTATTTCAGTTTCACATTACAATTTGAAATCAAAGTTTCATTACGATATCTCAGAACCGTCTTCGAAGGAAATCGGCAGGCGGAGGCCGTTATCCCAAAACTATTTTCTATATATAGTATATATTGTTTATATATATATATTATTATTATATATATTATACTTATATATTTATATATATAATATATTATTTATTATTATTTATATATATGACCTATACACGTTAATAAACTCTTGCTCGATATGTATTTATATATATGCAAGATTTTACACTGGTTTTGGAATATAATAACATGAGTTTTGCAAGCTTCTAATGTTTACTTTTAAGGTAAAAAAAAAATAAACTTTGCTTCCTGTTTTAGGCGGGCTTTAGGCGCAAGATTGGCTTGTGCCTTGCTTAGTGTCCGCCTTTTTAAGATTTGTTGCGCCTTGCGCCTTTTGCGCTACCGACATTGAATCGTTTTGCGCATAGGGATAAGGGGCAATAAAACGGCGGTGCGCCACGCCGTCTGTATTATATATGTAATAATATATTTTATAGCTTCATTTATTATATATAATCTATTATAAAATCTATTGTATATTATTATATTTATATTAATTAATATATAATTTGTTTATGAATTTAATAAATGGAGATCTTACGTGTCAAGACATTGCTGGGGATTCAGTAATGTATAATTAATATCTTACTGAACCTCAAGGTTCAACTTTATTGTTATATAATATAACGCTCTGAGGCATTTAAAGGGGCCATCTACAATCTAAAAGCTTATTATAAATTATAATAGGTTTCTTATAATATGATATTTTAACAATCAAGTTAAACTATTTTTCCATC
>JABUQX010123471.1:0-7500 GCA_015478945.1 Trachelipus rathkii | reverse complement strand
GGTCAGCGAAAGTGTTTATTTTTTTTAAATACTCTGCGAAAGTGCAATTGTTTAATTATACTTTAGATTACTTTTATAGAGTTTTATAGAAAGCAAAATGAGCGTATTATTTTAGCCATTTTTAGCTTTGCTTTTAGACTGTGTAAAAAGTTTTAGTCTACAAGCCAAAAGTTAGAGCTCAAAACCGGACTCAAAACCAGACTCATTTAAAAAACAAAGTACTCACTTGCTTTTCAACAAGACCAAATTTTCTTTTTTATTTGAAAAAAATCAAGTATTTAAAACCAAAATGAGTTTTGGTTCTTGTCATTATATAAAGTTTATTAAATATTTTATTTCTGACGTGTTAAATTTAAAATTTGATTTTAATATTTTATTCAACCCTATAAACAACTACCCCCTTAATAAAATGTCGCATCTCCTTATGTCGTTTAAATATTACAATCCGTCAAATTCAATTTAAAAAAGGAAAACGATTAACAACAACTAAACAACACCAAATAAATTGCTCTTAAAGTCAAACTAAAAAAAGATTTACCGTTCGTTCTCTATACTAAAATCGACGACTCTACAAAAAATCGATCATTTATTCATTGAAATATCGAAAATTATCGAGCTAAAATAATGTACTACCGACTAATGCTAATATATTCAACCCCTTTATCTTTATTACTAATTTATTTCTCAGATCGGTTCCAATTACTTTAGCAACAGAAGTTGAGCATAAAATTTATTCATTTCTTCACACACAACTACAACACCACACACACACACACAACACACACACACACACACACACAACACAACACACAACAAACACACACATCACACACACATCACACATCACACATCACACAACACGCCAACAACGCAATATAAAATATAAATATATTGATATAGACACATAAATAAATATCTAGTACTAAATAACGATTATATTATTTAATTATAATGATAATAATATTAGTAATTAAATATATAATATATTATATAAACCTATAATAACTACTAAAAACTCTACCCTAAAAATAATAATATATAGTTGTGACAGACTCCAATAAAGTAACTTATTTTACTTACTCGCTGCTCTCTCTTTACTCATCTCTACTCTGTTATAATATATATATATAAATATATAATATAATAAATATATTAATAATATAAAATATATATTATAAAATAATAATTATGTATAAAATAATATATTTAATATAATATAAATATATATATTAATATATTATTAATAAAATATAATATTAACAATATTAATATAATAAATATCATAATATATTTAAATATTGAGTCTCCTTCAATAAAAAACGTTTTCTATAGTGATTCCATGATTATACATTTATAACATATTAATAAAGTCACTCTATAATTCACAGATACCGTCTCCGCCATATCGATCTGGGCATAAAACTGCCGACCACATATGAATGTTATATATGTCTTTCCTCAATCTTTCTTATATTTGTAGACTCAATTTCTTTACTCTTTTTCGTTATTTAATTTATGCATAAATAATTTCATACTAATTCCTCTGCCTACGCAGAAAAAATAATAGAAGAATAATTTATAAAAAACGATAAAACATTAATGAAATATATGCAAAATAAAATTGAATTTCCTTTAGGCTTTTTTTTGGACGAAGAAGCAACGATGTGCAAGGAGATCGCCTTTAGATATATAATATAATATTATATAAAAACATAAATTAAAATATATAATATAAATATTATTTTTAGATATATATATATATGATATATATATGTCAAAAGCAATGGATTAAACTCCTTAATAATATAATAAGAACAATTTAATAATATTAATAATATTAATATATATAAAAAATGATATATATAAAAATATAAATATATAATATAATATATATAAATAAATAAAATTATATTATATAAAAGCTTGTTTCCTTTGCTTGATTATTTATTTGCTTGCAGAAGATATTTGATGTGAGTTTTGGGATGGTATTTAGAGTCAGTGAAGTAACGAAATAATACTTACAATTATTGGACCCTTCGTATAGAGATCAGGGTTCCTCCACCGAATCAGACGCTACTTCAAGTGACCGCTTCCCCTGCTAAAAAGATTAAACGTACCAGAAAGATATAACTAATCACCTCAGAGTATCGGATGAAAAGAGAAAATAGAAATATATAAAAAAAGGTAAAACACATCGACCACATCAATACACTACAATCACAAAATAACCATTAAACACACCCATAACCCCACCAAAACCCACACACCCGCCAACACACAACCGAACCCAAAAATATATTATAAATACCAAATATATAAACAAATATAAATAATATAAATAATATAAATAAATATATATAAAGATAATAACTTTAAAAAACACCAATAAAAACAATAAAATATTATAATAAAACTAAAATATTAAATATAAACCTAAATAAAAAAAAACCAATTAAAGACCAATATAAAAAATAATAATGTATAAATAAAAATACCAAAACCTAAAAAAAGATAAAATAGTAAACTATATTCAAGGTTAGCACGTCAGGTGCGGGCAAGCAAGTTACAAGGCAGGACCACCAGCCAAATAATATCGGTTTAACCGTTGAGGAAGCGTTCCGAAAGCTGCGACCGCCAATCGTACAAAGGACCGGACACCTCGCCCCGACAAAACAGGCACTTTGAACGTGTGCACAGTCACAACCCACCGGTCCAGACTTAATTAGCACAACAAAATAACGATAAAGCGGGATGTCGTCACAACGTCTAACCAGGTAGTAAAGACCGTTAGTCCTAGATTTGAAAGAAAACATAGCAGTTAAAAGTCTCGCGGCCAACCTAGTCAGAGTCAAATAGAGAATGGATTGAGATTATAAATATAGAATAGGCAATGTTCGCACGACCCTTCTCTCAATGGGAGGAGGTATAGGCGATATGAAAGAAGTTCAAGAAGAGGCAGTGTCCATTGGTAATAAGTAGCGAAATAGAGAGAGAGAGAGAAGAGACAAGGAGAGAGAGAGAGAATAAGAAGAGATGAAGAGAGAGGAGAGTAAATAGAGAGAGATAAGGAAGAAAGAGAGAAAACGAGAGAGAGAGAGAGGTTAATATTAATTAAAAGATAGTAAAAAAGAATGTTGGTTGAGAATAGGACAAGAAACCCTAGAATGACCACCACCAAATTATAATAGTAATTAAATATAGAATATAAATATTATGAAACGGTGTACCAAGTCTAAAAACAGCTGCTTTTTAATATAGAACGCTCGGATATGAATAATAATACCAGAGAAAAGAGAAAGAAAGAACCACAGTATACATATAAAAAGAAACAGCGCATAACGAAACCTATCAAAGAAGAACGACAAAAAACTACAAAATAAACTGAACCAAGAACAAAACAACAGGAACCAGAGAAAATAAAAAAAAAAAACAAAAAAAAAAGAGAACAAACACAAAAAGATATCATTTTCCTGCTTCAACTTTTATTGGGTAAATATAAAAATGGGAAAAGTTTTTGGTCCTTTAGGAGTAGAAGGTAATAACGAAAAGAAAAAAAAGAATGTAATGAGTAAGACATCAGCCACAGCCACCACCGCCCAATCTAAAAAAAAATAAAAAAACCAAAAGGACAAAAAAGAAAAAAAGAATAATAATAAGAAAAAGAAACCAAAAAAAAAGAAAGAAAACAATAACATAAATAAGAGTGTGCAAACATGAAGGACAACGATTTATCAAGAAAAAAAAGAAAAAAACCCGAAAAGAAAACAGAGATAAAAACACAGAACACTAAGAAGGACACAACAACTTCTACAAGCCTTAAACAATGAGACAAGAAAGAATTAAGGATAAAAAATAGAGAAAAAGACAGTAATTAGAACTAAATGAGTAGTGAAAGGGGAAGATAGTAAAATGTTCAAGAAGTGAAAGAAAGAAAAAAAAAAAATAATAAAGAGAAAAAGAACACATACAAAAGAAATATTTATCGAAACTAAGAAAAGAAAAACTGAACCCACGCCACCACACAAGAGCGACCAGAAGACAATAAATTACGATACACAAAACGCAACAAAAAAAAGACGAAAGAACGAGCCTAACCATGAGGACACGCATATTTCCGTAAAACCGAAAGGAAAAACGAAACACAACCAACAGCCTACCTAAGACGATAAAAGCGCGAAACCCAACCACCGGAGAATATATCAAAAGAAAAAAAAAAGACGCCCCTAGAACACAAAAGAAAACAACGAAACGAACCCGCGTCAATATATGCAGAAAAAAAGTAAAGAATAAAAAAGAAAGAAATATAAAAAAAATAGAATATAGAAAAAAAAATAGAGTAAAATATATATATATTTACGTAAAAAAGAAAAGAAGATAAAAAAGAAAAAAAAGAGACAATAGATTTACAAGATAAAAAATGAAGTAAAAAGAGAGCACACCCAAAGACAAAGCAGAGACAGAAATATACGAAAAACAGATAATAACAGAACACAAAAAAAAGAAGACACAAGCAACAAGAAGGAAACAAAGACGCAAAAAAGAAAACACCTAAAGAAAAAATCAAGAGCCCGCCCGGACAGATATACCCTAACGCACTCAGCGGAAAGAACACGAGAACAAACCAAAAGAACTACCCAAACAGAACGCAAAAGGCACCAGATTTCACGAGCCACGAAGAACGCAAGAAGAGAAAGCAACCCCCGCAACGCGGCACCAGTATTTCAGCAAGGAGAAACACCAAACGAGCATAGAACCGAGTCAGAAAAAAAAAAAGCGACAGAACATCTCTCTACGGACAGTACCAAACCACCGCCAAACCAAGAAGAACGAAGACAGTCTAAACCAGCTTCTTTTATAGAACGATCGGAAATGAAATCCGAGAGAGAAGAACACGTCGATCGAGAGGGACAAATATCGAAAGAGAGAAGGACAGATTTCGAAGAAAGAGAGAAGGACAGATTTCGAAGAAAGAGAGAAGGACAGATTTCGAAGAAAGAGAGAAGGACAGATTTCGAAGAGAGACAAGTTTAGAAATCAAGAAAGGCTTTGTGAACTCTCTCTCGAAGGAACCAGATTTCGAAAAAGGAGAGAAGGACAGACTTTCGAAAGAAAGAGAGAAGAGACAGATTTCCGAAAGAAAGCCGAGCCAAGGCAATGTTCGAAGACAAGAGACGCAAAAGAGACCAGATTCGATAGAAAGCAAGAGCCACAGAGACAAGATTTCCAGAAGGCAACGAGCCGCACCGCACAGATTATCGCAAGAAAGAGGAGAATAAGAGAAACAAGAATTCGAAGAAAAATGAAGAAGAAGGACCAGATTTCGAAAGAACGACAAGTTTAGAAATCAAGAAAGGCTTTGTGACAAACTCTCTCTCGAATGCTATCGAAATATTCACCGAAATGTCGAATTGCGGAGGACCAAGAATCAAGAGAACCAAGAATAACAGTAGCCCCGAAGAATAGGACCAAGAATCATAGAGAAGAGGAAGAAGAAGAAGATGAGCAGAAGAGCGCTTCTTGTGAAAGCCAAACAGGCAACCAAAGATAACATTAGAAAAATTGAGAGGTTTCAAAATTTACCTCTTAAAGATTATCTTTGTACCAGGAGCACAGTTAGAAAACGAAGAGAAGTTAAAGCGATAAGACGATAGTTGGAGGGTTGAGAAGGTTCCTTCTCCCCTTTTCTCGGCACAGGTTCAAAGAATGAGTGAAGCGAACGTTTCAAGCAGGAAGAAGGGGGGGGGGGGTCGAAATTGAAAGAGCACAGAACGAAACGAAAATATAAATAACCAATCAGTGAAAGCAATCCTTCGGAAAGTTCAAATTTTTAATGAACAAATCCACAGGAGGAATACCAATCAGAGAGTAAGCTTCTTAGTGTTAGGCTCTAGAGTGAGTACAAAAACGTTTACAAATATTAACAACCTGTCAGTCGTAAATGAGTTCGAAGGCGAACAGTGAAGTGAAGAGACGACAGGACACGCAAACCTAGCTCCGGAATTCTCTAAGGCAGAAGTAGAGCAAAAAAAATTTCTAAGAAGAGTTTAGCTTTAGCAGGTGGCATAACGGCAGTTTGTGCCGACAGATAATATATAGATATAAAATATATATATATAATATATAAATAAATATAAAATATAAAATATATATATAAAATAATAATATATATTAATATTAAAAATTAATTTATATAATATAATAATAATAATATAATAAAAAATATATATATAATATAATATATATATAGAATAATATATATATATATATATATAATATCATAATACTAAAAAATCAATCAATTTTCTTTACTAAATACTCATATATATTAATAATAAAAATAAAACCACTCACGCTACTACTAAGTATAAATAATCAATAATAACAACTCAAGAACTCATATACCAACACTCATAATATTCATATATAATATAAATAACAATATAAATAACTTATCAATACACTACTAATCTATAAAACCAACACACTAAATAATTATATATCATATCTAAACAAAAAGAAAAAAATACCACCAAACAAGAAACTCCCAATCCCCTACAAACCACAGTTAATCAGAACTTACCACTCAAATAATATACTCTATATATATATATATAAAAATATATAATATAACGTATAAGCCAAATCAATATTAAAATCATATATATATATAAATAATAACGATAAACTATAAATAAACAATAAAATACTAATATATATAATATAATACTCACCTAACAACAATCATATATATCATATACCACCTCCTATATATCTCAGGAGCCGTCACACTTACACTTAACTCAATCATGATTAATATCGCAATACTGCTGCAACACCACTCCCTCGCTGCAACCTACCCCTCCCCCCCCCCACAAAAACCCTCCCAATACAAATTTGTTTGACTTGAAATGATTTATATACTTTTAAATTTAGTGTTCCTTCCTAATTCTTCTACTTATATTATATTCAAAATGTATGGTAAATCATAAAAATAAAAATAAATCAAGAATTTTTTAATAAATTATCATTTTTGTTCTAAAAATTCACCTAAATCGTTAAAATAAATTCATTTCTATCATGCCAACTTTGATATATATATATATATAATATATATATATATATATAAAAATATATTAAATATAAAATATATAATAGTAAAATATAATAATAAATTATATATATATATAATAAATAATATATAAATAAATAAATTATATATATATATATATAATATATATAATATAATATATATATATATAAGAATATATATATAAAATATACAAATATATATATATAATAAAAAAAATTAAATATATAATAAATAAAAAAATAATATAATATAAAATAAAATAATTTAATAATATATATAATAATAAAAAATAAATAATAATAATAATAACATATAAATATGATAAATAAATAATTTATAAATAATAATATTATTTAAATGTATACAAATAAATATACACCTCACTAAAGCTATAAACTAATAACCTACAA
>JABUQX010123470.1:0-20261 GCA_015478945.1 Trachelipus rathkii | reverse complement strand
CAATTTAGTCGCGTAAACTCAGCGCGAGTCGCACGTTTAGCGACTCAACGCAGTTGTAAATCGACAAAATTTTTGGTACTGGTCACAATCTTAAATTATGACCATACTATATATTATAAATATATAAATATATCACATATAATATATATAAATATATATAATATATATATATATCATAATTATATATAAATATATATAACTAAAAGTATTTATAATATATATAATAGTATATATATAAATATATATAATATATATATATATATCATATAAATATATATATATATATATTATATATAAACTATTCATATATTATATAATATGTATTATATTAATATCTATACTATGTATATAGTATATATATCATATATATATATATATATATATATATATATATATCAAAGTATTTATATATATACTAAATTATATATAATACTATATTATATTATATTATATTATGAATTATAAAATTATTATATTATATGAAGTTCCTATATATTATATATATATATATATATATATAATTATATATAATATATATATATATATAATATATATAATATATATATATATATATATAGATATTATATTATATATATATGCCAATAAATATATATAATATAATATAGATACATATATAATATATATATATATATATAAACCTATTATTATTAGAGTAATTATAATATAATAATACCTCATATATATATACTATATAATTTATATAGTAGCGCTGTATGCCAGGGGGGGGCCCCACACGGGGGCGCCAATGGCCCCCCCGAAATTTTCTAGACACTAAAAAAAATTTTAAGTATCATATCCTTGTTTAATTATCATAAAGTGCAAGAGGTTAAATTAATTTTATGTAATTCGTCGCTGTCCAGGAACAAATCTCGTAAGTCCTTTAATTAAAACTAAACTTGAGGTCTCCATCAGGTATAAATGCAACATTAGATTTCAGCAGATTTTTGAAGAATGTGTACAGCAGTATCAAGAGCTGGGTACTGATTGTTGTACCTGAATGTAAATAAGTTCCAAAATACAGATTACAGCATCCTACTCTTCCGACCCACAAACCTATTATTGTAAATCCATTTAAAAAAAAATCCCATTTTTGGGATATTTATTCGGCATTAGGAGAGAGAGGTTTTTTAAAGGTACTAAAAGAAATTATATTCACCTTGCAATTTGTCATACACCGAAGCAAGTTGAATGAAGTGATAAAGAAGGTGAGAAGATATAGGAGATTTGTGTAGCATTTTTATAACAAAGGAAGATCTCGAGAGCCTAATAGAAGATTTAGTATAAAAGCAGAAGGGGAAATATAGGAGAGTTGAAATGGCAAAATCACAAGCACAGCATTTACGTTTCCAAAACATCAATCAGACGTGACCTTTGTTTTTGTTCGCTAGTCAACAAAATTTTATACAAATATTTACAACTTGTTGCAAAAACTGGCAACTTTACCCGTGTCAACTTCTTCAATAGAAAGAAGCTTTTTCAACCATTTATAGATCTGAAAAGCATATTTATGAAATGAGAAAAACCATTGAAAAGTGAAGAAAAAGACTTACTGAACTTGCCTCCTCTACATACATCGAATTTGACATAAAACTGAAAATGTTGAGTGTTCGGGAATTTTTGCTACACTCATCACACATGCATCGGGATTAAATTTAAAGACAATTTTATATTTTAAGGATGCACTTTATATGTAATGTTATTATAAACTATACTCCATTTTTTCTTAAGATACAAATTTATATTTTTAAATCCTTCACTAGTTATATATATATATTAATAACACGTCTATAATATAATTATAATATACTATATATATATATGATATATATATATATATATATATACTATATATAATTATAATATATATTATATAGTATACTACTATATTATATATAGGCTTTATTTTTACTTTCGGCAAGCAGAAAAATATAAAACTAAGTCCACTCTTTGGATATTTTATGGAATAACGATACATGAAATTGTAAATATTTATCGATTAAGTTGTAATCGATTATTTGTATTATATATGCCAATTTGGTGCATTTTGCAATAGATCTCAATGCGTTTATTGCCTTATACCCGTGCAAAATCTTTTATACTGCTTTTAATTTCCTTATTTATTATTTTATTTCGCACTTACTTTGCAATCAAAATTTTACTGCTTTTTATTGTTATTTTATTTATTTCTTGCTTTTTTCATCAAACATTATCGATTTTTACTTTTTTTCTTTTTTAAATAAAATCTGTCTATATTTTGAGTTGGCACACTGTTAACAAAACATCGGATCAGTTTTGGTCAAACTTTGTATTCGTCCGGTTGTTAAGGGAGTTGTCCAGCCGTAAAGTTTTTAAGAAATGAACTGCTTAAGAGTTTTGTTTCATAATATGCCAAACAAACGATTTGGAGTTGTCTTACTAGGTTTTTTTAGCCAATTGTTTTTATTTTGTACAACATGTAACAGCTAGCAAGGTAATCAATGTAACGTTGATTTTTAGTCCCAAAAAAAAGTTGTAGACTGGGCTTAACTTTTTTTTCCGTGAAGGTAATAGATATAATATATATATATAATATATATATATATAATATATAATTATATATATATAATATATATATATTATATATATGTTAGGAAATTAATATATATGATATATACTATTATATATATATATAATATATATATATATTAAATATATATATAACTAATCTTTCTGGACAGCTACTAAACAGCTCCTTCTGTCATTTACTGTCCCAAGCGATGAAATTACTTTTATCGGACATGTGAGTCAACGAGCCCCTTTAAAAATGGAGTATCTTACTCACCTTTTTTAAGGGGGCTCGGAGCCGATGGGGATCGGAGGAGGGACGTTTTCATACCCCTAGGGGATGGTCGAGAACCCCCTTGCGACACCTCAAAGACCAAAGTAGCGGGGGTTCCCCGGAGACCATCCCCGGAGGGGCGGATTAGTTAGTCCCCCCGTAGGCCACCTAGAGGCCGAGAGAATCCTCCGCTGCCCTGAAATCGGGGCGGACACCCGTTGGGTATTTTCTTACGTGAATATACCCCAAAAAAACAATAAATCCAAAAATGAGTACTTTTGGGACTTTTATTCGCAACAATCTATTCGTTCTCTATAAATCTCAAAAACCAATTTGGGACAATTTGATTACTGTATATATAAATATAATATATATATATATTCCTATAAGTAATATATTATATATTATATAACTATTATATATATATTATATATATCCTATATATCATATGTATCGATATACCAACTATCGATTGTATGTATCGTATAACCAAAGTATCGATTTTCGATTTAATCGAACCAAACAAATATCGAAAATGAACTCAAAAAAATTAGTGCTGCCGAAAAGTAAAAAATTTTACCATATATATATATATATATATATATATAGATGATTATACTATTATTATTATATATCATATATTATCTACCATAATATTATTTATACTTATATATTATACAATCTATAATATTATATATATATATATAATATAATATATATAAAGCAACGATTAGTTGTCCATGGCCCATCCCGAAAAAATTTCTGGAACTACGACCACCTGTATATATATACCTATTATATATATATACTATATATATATATGTTATATGTATATACTATACTACGTAAATGTATCTTAAATATATATATATTAAGTATATTTATAATAGAATATATTATATATATAAATCACTATCTCTCACAATATTATTACTGCTATTACTATTAATAATATACATATTTTTTTAATAAATATATAATTGCAACATACTTCAACCAAAAATTATTTACAAAATTGATTAAAATATACATAGTGTAAATGTGATTAACTAGATTTTCTGCATACGTTTTTAATTATCTGTTTGTTTGAGGAAGTGATCATACAAAGTAATTTTTTTGCATAAACGTGCAAAATTAAATTGTCATGTTGTGCTTTTTCAATAATTGTTCACTTCTACAATTTAAGATAGGATCGCTATTCTAGGGTAAACTGTTAAAATAAAAAATTTGTTTTTAATTATTTCATAAATATTTTACTTAATCAAGATTACGCCGTAGAAAAATTAATCCAATATCAATAACTTAAAATATTGTTGGCATCTGAAGTAAGAGACATTCATACAGGTAAGCGCAATAAAAAAATATGAAGTAGCTTAGAAGAATCATTGGTATTCTTATTTTTTCATGTAATACTTAAGTTTTTCCAGTACTGGGGTAATTGTTAGAGATCCGTCCAGAGCTTGAATCGTCATGTAAATAAACTTAATTCCAAAGCTCAAATACAATTTAAAAAAATGGGTTTTTAAAAAATTGAAGTTTTTGGTTATTATTTTAAAAAAAAATGTCTCTAAACAGATTTTTATGAAAATTCCAGCATACTGAAAAAAAAAAAAAAAAAATATAAATGAAGAATAAAAAAAATTTTCGGTCTCTTTAGGAAAAAAGTTACAGCCTCTCAAAGTTTCGCATTTTCCCCATAGGGTTTTCTTATAAAAAATATGAGCGGGCTTAGAGATCGGTTTTAGGACCACCCTAAATCTCAGGTTACAATTCCATATAAGATATAATAACAGTATACGAAGTATAGGCTTAAACAATAAAACCGATATCTACCTAGTCCTGAAACCCTCTAGATAGTACCAAAACCATAGATCTAACCCGGATGGATCTAGGGTTAGGGCTTAGGTTTCAATTACGGGCAGTGAAGCACTGCATACGGTTCGCATAAGGATCCATGATACCCAGGAGGCTCAGAGGTCCTCTGTGTTAGGACCCTACTTCCAGAGTGAATCGGAGATTTTGATTGGGTTTGTAATAAACCTCTTTTTTTTTCTATGTTATAACTTACAAATCTTAAATGGTGTAACCTTATGAACGATAAGGATATGTCCTTTTCAAACACTAAAGAGAATCTCGAGGCCCGTTCAGGTATTTTATTACCATACAGAATTTTATGGGGAAAAACTTAACGGGCTGCAAACTATTGAGGGCTGTAACTTTTTCCCCTAAGAGATTCATTCTTCCACAGTTGTACCTAGTTGACGGTCTGTTGTGATTTTTGTAATAAAATTCTGTAAGTGGGAATTTATTGTAAATTAATTATCCATAAGTTTTTTTGCAACCTTGAATTTTCTCTTTTCCCAGGTAAAGTTTAAGTGTTATATTTTCAATAAAAATTACAAACTTATTACCACATAAATAAAAATCAAAAACTCAAAATTGATCCTATTTCTGTGGACCTCGTGACAGGGTAAAAAAAATAATTCAATTTCACGAAGATTTACATCGTATATCATATATTTTTTATAAGATCAAATTCATTGAATTAATTTTTAAAAACGCATTCTATCGATTATAAATTTATTTTGTTAAGGAATTAGATTTTATAGACATAAAGGTTTACGAAATTTGGATACTAGAATAGTATAAATTAAATTAAAAAAAATTATAAATATTTTGCTCAAGACCATTACAACAGGTTCCTTATTTATACCTTTTTTTCTTCATATTTATGATACTAGCAAATAAATTATGTGCCTTGAGTGGAGCATTATCGCGGTTCAATTGTGCTTAATTGTATTAACACCGAGAACATTTTTATAATAATCAATATACAAGGGACACTTTATTTTTATAATTTAATATCGTACTAAAATTTTACATTTTGGCGGACATATCGGCATTCCTTAAATTTAATTAGAGATCTTTATTTTTATAGATAATATGCAAAATTCGTTTCCCCTTTTATTAAAATTAGTACTTCACGTGCCAAAGGGCTATTTCATGGTACTGGTTTAGGATTTGACAGGTTGAAATTTAAGCTTGCAAGTCGATCAATATAGGTTATAGATTGCGTTTTACTGCAATCGTAGATCAATATAGGTTATGTTGCGATATTTTTAACTGCCCTCATAAGTTCAGAGTTATGAAAACGCTTGTTTAAGTAAATACATCACATATTAATCCTATATATGAATCTTATATACAAAACCAAATTTCTTCTACTAAATAATATTACCAAATAACAAAATTTTTACCACTGTTCCTGAGAATACCACTCGGTAAATAAAACAGCTCTAAAGGCTTTTTTCTTTCTCTCATGTACAAAATTATTTCTTACTAAGTTATTGGTTTTTTAATCAATTAATTTTTTAAAACAGTTTCATATTTTCTCATTCACCTTAACTAATTGTGTTCTGGGAAATATCTCTATCAAACTAATATACTCCGAAAAAATTTAAAAAAAAAAAAAAACTGATTTGCACCATGAAACTGAGAAGGTCCATATACAATACAAACATTATATATATCATAATATATATATATATATACTTAATAATATTTTAATCATATAAAATATATATATAGTTATATATATATAATATATATACGTATACCATATAATTAATATATATATAGGTATCTATAATATATATCTATATATTTACTTATATTTTATTATATATATGGCTTAATTCAATCTTTCGTCTGAGCATTGTCTAGATATATTGAAATCATTGGATATAATTCGATATATCATATAATAATCGGAGTGCATCAGTAGGATTACAGAAAAACCTATTGAATGATCACGGTGCTAAATCAACAAGAAATCGCTCATATTTGGATTTTGACCTTAAATAACGGAATAAGTTTTTGACTTCGCTAGTGTTGTGTTAACTCAAATTCAAATATTTCCTAATCTTATTTAGTGAAAATTTTCATCCAGTGTAGTGCTGGCAACCTTTAATTACATATTTTTATTTTGCAGAATGGAATTTACAAGCCTACCTACAGTATTTTCATTCCGCCTGTAAATACATTTGATCATCTGCAGGTAAATAATATATGAACGCAAAAATTTTCAAGAATAAACGATATAACAGGTTATCATTTCATATTCTAATAGACAGAAAAGATTCATACTATAATCTGAAGGGGCAGAGTAAAAGTTTAAAATCTTAATCTTAATAACGTTGAACCAACTTTTGAACGTATTACAAAAGATTTGTTTATAAATATACGATAATTGATATATATTTATATATCTATTAATTATCATTTATTATTTACATATATGATAATATAATTAAATGTGATAATATATATATATATAATATATATATATATATTTTAACAAGAGTCTAAGTTGACCATGTAACTAGACATTCGCAAATGCCCACTACCAAGTAAAACAAATTATTCTAGTTTGGAAATCAGCGGAAAAATTCTAAGGAGGAGGGGTTTTTAATTTTTGTTTTTTCATTATTGTCGAGAAAATATATATATAAATATATATTATATATTATACATTAATATATATATATATATATATATATATATATATACATATATAATATATATATAGTATATATTATATATTGTATTTATATATATGGGCCTGAAAAATAAAACTAAGTCCACTCGATATTTTATAGGAATTAACGAAACATTGATTTTTAGCATATTTTAAAGATTTTTAGTGTAAATTAAATATCAGTAAATAGATAGATTAAAATACAAAAAATCGGATCAGTAATGGGGTTCAAAAGGGTTAATATTCATCGTTTGTGTTAAGTGGCAGTTTGCAGCGTAAAGCTTTAAGAAAATAAATGTAAGTGATTTAGTTTGATATATCCAAAAACGGATTTTGGAGTTTGCAAGTTTTTTTTAAAGAACATTTTTGAAACCTAATTGCAATACTGTTGTCTCAGTTATAGAAAGAATGTTTCAATAGTAAGAATTTTAGAAAAAAATTTACACATTTTACTGCAAGTGGCCCCCCATAAGTTGTAGTAAAAAGGTAAAAAGACCTATGGAATGCTATGAAGACGTTTATTTTTTTTCAATAACACCTTGTAAAAGATGTATACTCCATAAAGAAAAATAGATATCTAATTGATAAATAATTCAAACAATTAATTAAACAGTAGACCATGGGAAGATCAGCAACTTTGACTCTCGATTGCCTTGAAGTAATCGATAAAAAATCGAATTTATCATAGTTTATTCTAATTCTTGGATTTCATAAAAAACATGAATTTGAAACAACACATTAATAGAAAAAAAATTCACTAACGATCAATCTCACATATCATTTATATACCTTTGTAGAGGGCATTATACATACACATTAGCTTCGACTACCGAAGTAGCAACAAAGTATCATGTATACAATAATAAATTCCAAAAATATAACAATAACAACTATTGCCTTCATGGTCCAAACGAAAACTTGAAAGAGACAAACTATCAATCTAAGGGAAGAAATTATGGTACTTAATCCTTGCAGCAAAGCTAATATAAAAACCAGATCGTCAACTAACCAGACTACGGACGCCAAAAAGAAACATCGTTCGCAAATAAGCACAGAAGCGTAACCAACAATGCGAGTTCCTTATATCTATGATAGTTGAAACATCTTTGAACGCCCAGCCGGCACGGGTTAACATGCTCCAATCGTGCTCAAACTTTGACATAATCTTATGAAAAATCATGACACAAGACACATAGACAATCATTTTCCTAGGGATTTCCTCTCCTTTGACCTACAAAATTCGGCTGAACCTAGAATCCTTGTCTAATACAGTCACACAATCACTCCCCTATCAAAGATGAACCCATTGTAAATTCTCAGAAAAAATTAAATTCTAAAGATCCTTCCTATTATTAATTATAGCAGACCCCAACATCTTAACCTCTTGACAATAAACAGATCTGGAAAAATTACATCAAAAAAAGTCGTATGCTCATTCACGCAATTCAAAGAAAATTTAATAGATAAAAGACAACGCCAAACAAACAATGCCACTAATAGAGATAATATCATATAATGAAACACCTCAAAAATTAGATTAAAATATCTATTAAATCCAAAAGCAACTATTATCAAAACCACCAAACTAAACCCCAAAGTTCAAATAAAAATAGTCAACCACTAATTATTGGCTCAGCATATCAAAATTCCAATCCAAAGCTTTATAGCGGAAAACGGTAATTGTCAGCAAAAATTACAAACACAAACGCACTGGTTGTTATGAAGAACTTCTCAGATATCGTAATCGTCACGGACCTATTTCTCCTAATTATTTACTTCCCATAATAGTTTTTAAAAGATAAACTAACTTTATAATTTTTAAAACCTTCAAATACAATAGCATTTCGTGTAGATAAATTTAGTGAAGAAAACATATCAAAAGTAAACATAATTAATGATCAGAAATAAAAGAAAAGGCGTTCAGTTAATGCCACGCAGACAAAGCACTAAATGCGATAATTTATTTTCAAAGATAAATGTAACGCCTTGAATGTTTCACTCTGCATAAAGAAAGGCACAAAATAAATTCTTTATACACAATGGAAGACTCGAATATATAATAGTTTTTATATTTATATATAATATATATGATAACTATATTTATATACATTTATATATATATATATATATATATATATATATTATAAAATAAATATATATTAATAGATAATAATCATATATTATAATTATAATATAATAATATGAAATAAATCAAAAAATAATAATATATAAAATATTTAATAATAATAACTAAGATATATATAATAAGAGGGTTCGGTTACTTAGAAATTGTAAAGGTTAGTCAGAACATCTAATAAAAAAGAAAGATATTATCCATACGAACAATAGAGGCACCGATTGCTCAAGATATCAAGAAAAGCAAATAAAGTGAATCTATAAATTTAATTTTTAATTTACTAAATTCTTGATAATGAGAATTTGGGATAGAGATTAAGTCGTGGTAACAGAAAGCCCAAAAATCTGAGCTTTAGTTAAGAATCAGAATTGAAGACTAGAAGAAGAGATTTGGTGAATTCGGCAAAGTCAATATGGTATTAATGTTGCAAAAAGATAGAAAATTATTCAATAAGAACGTTAGCCCTCAACGTTTTAATCAAAAAACAGAAAACTTATTTTTAGGTAGACTAAACATCTGATTAGGGGAAAAAAGTCCACTTCAGCATTCACATAAAATCTCTTCATCATCACTACATACATATGCGTCTAAAAAATTATATATAAAATGTCAAAATATATATCCTCTTATTGAAAAATTTTTGTTGAAGAATAATATATGAATAAATCTCTCCTTTAATAAATGAAGTAAACAAACTATTAATCATAATTGACAAAATTGAAATAGAAGAATAAAAAAGTCTTCAAGTTTTCCAATGTACATTACTGGAAAATAAAGTCTACAAAAGTGCTGAAGTTAAACCAATATATATTCAAAAACACTATATGTAAAGAATTTAGCATCGACCAGCATTATAAAGATTCAGCCTGAACGAAAAAATCAACTGGCTTATATAAAACAAAAACAGACCCATTCTATCATCAAATAACTTATCTCAGTAAAAAGTGAATTACAAGATAGTGATATTCATATACATAATCTAATATATTTATCGATATTATCACTAGATGCAATTTAGATTTATTAAGGCTATTATACTTCTATTCCTTGACGGCTTTTAACGCCTTGATCTGATACATCAGTCACCAGATATTCTCAATTTACTTCAAGTGAATTACTAAAATCAACAAATTCAATCAAAACTCATTTATAAGAAACGACTAAAATTTTAAGACTAAATAAATCTAAAAACGATATATTCCTGACACTCCTATAAATAGTATTACTGCTTGAGGAAAATTTTCTCCTTTACAATTAAATAGTAAACTTCTAAATTAAAGTTAACTATTTTAATTTTACCCAAGATTTTATTTTATCTCAAAATATTAAAATAAATTTGAATCCTATAACTACACATATTACATTAAGGGGAGACACCATTCTAAGAACCCCTACTTTTTGAAAGCGAAATCAAAATTTTCAATTTTTTTTTATCTATATTAGTAGAAAATTTCCTTTGCATCTTGGTGCGATTATTTTTGGGAAATTCTAAATACTTTTTAGGTACAGAAATTTGTTTACACAGGTATCGAACTAAAAAATTGCAGTTAATGTCAAAATTGCAATTCCAGGCTCAGCTTCTTTTTTCATGTTTTCCGAAAATATTCAATCCCTGTATCTCATCATTATTTACTCTCGTTGCAGATAATGCATTATCTTCAGAAGCTAATGCAACTGCTTCGCGAACAGTTTCTTCGAGAGGATAAGGCTGTGTATTATCTTCAGTTTTATTTTCCACTTCATAATTGTCTTCCTGAAGAGGTTTATCTAAATCTAGATCATTTAGAGATTTACCTTTATATATTGCGATATCGCCACCATCTAAGGCAACCAAGAATTTTCCTACATAGCTAATTGGTAAAAATCTTCTGGTAGTCTGTAGAACTCGATGAACGCTTGTATCATGTCCCATTATGTACAATAGTTGGTCCAATTCATGGTCCTTTAAGTTAAGAATTTTAGAGAAAGTCGCTATATACTTTCTTAATTTTGTTCCTGTTAACGTTTTTGAGTTCTTCGCCCCACAATTTTTCGCAAACTCTCTAAGACCATCATTATCTCTCAAACACGTTTCTGGTCCTTCAAACGGGAATGCAAATAAAATTTCATTGTTTTTGTTAACACCAACCTTATCCCTCTTACTTACAAGTAGGTCAATTAATTACTTTACAAGTATGGAGTAAATAAAACTGTAAACTTTCTATTCTTTTTTTCCTCAAATCTCAATCATTGCAAATCCTTTGCACACTTCTCTTTCAAAAGTACTCTTTGGGGGGGGGGGCATTTCCACTTCCATATATAGGAAGCCTACCACAAGTATGCTTGGTACCAATTTTTTCAGCTACCTTCATCTGAACACTAGAGGCACAACGTATGCTGTTTTTTTAAGTCATCTGGTATACCTAACCAAGTGTCAAATTATAAAAATCAAATAGTGAATTTTCAATGCTGCTACTACTCTCCTTTAGAAATCTCCGATATATACCGTCAGGACCTGAAACTTTACTTGGGTCAATGTGGTCAGTAAGGATTTAATTTCTTTAACCTCAATTTCAAATTTTGTAAGTCTATTTTTTATGTGCACACTGGAACTATTAGTTTCTAAACTAGCATTGAAAGTGTTAACCAGTTCAATATCTGAACTTACTAAATTTTAATCAACTTTAATTGAATCAATTGCTTGTCCTTTTGTAATCTGAAATATATAAAGGCTCAAAACCTTTTCGGGTTTTCATTACTATTACTTGCTAAATTAAGTTTCACCCTCTTAATGCTTTCTTGTTGACTGGTTAAGCTTATCTCTAGTTTTATAATTATTTTCTAAATCTTCCTCCCTACTGCTACTATTAAATATTTTAAAATATCTACACTTTTTACTGATTTTCTCATATATATATATATATATATATATATATATATATATATATATATATATATATATATATATATATATATATATATATATATATATATATATATATATATATATATAATTATATATATATTCCATTAACAAATTTTTTTTTATATAAAATCGCTCTGAAGAGATGTTACATACTAGTTTAAATATGCTCAGTTGTTAATTTTGAGTTACTTTGAATATGAAAATGGCGTAATGCCGCTATTCCGAGAGTGAAAACACTATGTGGACTAATTTTTCAAACTTTGAAACTCTTGGGGCAATTAGCTTTTGGTCGGTAAAACTCAGAATCTTCTTCATTGGCAATTTCCAAATACAGCACATATTTTAACCCATCTTAAATTCTCCTTGCAAAAGGTAGTTTCATTCACTTATGACAAAATTATACTCCCTCACTATTTCCAGCTGCATTTATTTGTATGGCGTTGTCTTTCTAAAATCATCATTACTGAATTTTCTTGAAGGTAGCCTTCTTATCTCACTCTGAGTCCCATATTGATTCAGCACCATTGTTTAAAAATTAGTCCAAAACAAGAGGGTATTACGACACTGGACCTCACACGCTGGGTGACTGGCTATGAAGCAGTTAATATAGGCCCGACTGGCATCCTCTTCTAACGGCATCAATAGCTCATTGTTTTTTTTTTCTGACAGACATTCAACATGGTCACCTCCCATCAATTGATTTCCCTCCTTCATTATTTCAAGGTTTCACGTTGTTTAAGTTTAGCAACCAGAGAGAGAAAAACAAAGGAAAATGGCGATATTGGTAAGTGGTCATCCTCTCACTGACAAAACCGTCAACAGTAAGTCATTCTGGCCTTACGCTTACGCATACCAAGTGTTCCTCCTTCCCTTTTAAGTTTTATCATCGTTATATATGCAAAGATACCACTCAGCCTTCTTTCAATAAGATTAGGTCATCCACTGACAAGGTATATCTAGTATTTGGTTTCGGAACGATCCCCCAACAAATTAAATTGTATTTTGGCTGAATCATCTCACATCGACATAGCCTAATGTTTGCCTACTATTTGGAACTAAACCCATTCAAACGAACTTAAATAACCTTCAATACGTGTTCCATCAACACTCCACAACAACCAAAAACAGTCTCTAGTCGATTTTTCAACCAAATTTGAATGTTTGTTCAGTGCATCATATCATTAAAAATTAGTTTTTGTTCCGATATAAGGATTACTTATGTTAAATTCTCTTTGATCTTTGGTTGGATATTCAATGGCTCTTCATTGTTTTAAACATTATTAAATTTTCGTTAAAGCTTGGGAAAAGAATTTCTTTTAAAAATACTTTATCCAAAGCTCTGTAGCATCTCTATTTATGAATTATTAGATCTTATTTTTTTCTATACGTTGAAGAGAAAGATCCGGTTGAAGATTTATTAGTATTCAAACATTTCAAAATATTCGTTAAACCTGAAACATACCCTCTTTTATCTTTGACTTGTGTCCTATTGAAGAATGTTTCAATATTCAATCAGGCTTCAGTATGACTTTCTACTTGGCATTCACCAAATCATTTAAATCATTTTCAAGTGGAAAAGTAATTCTAATTGAATTGATAGACATTGATAATATTTATAATAATTATGGGTTTCTATATTGCAATTTTAATGATAATATAATATTTAGCATGGATGTCTATAGAGAAAGGAATTAACAATATAATTATTTATTATTTAAAAAAAAAAAAATTGAACCCTGAATCTATTAGTAAAGCTTCTTGCTGAATCAAACCATAATAACAAAATACCAGCAGGATTCATTGCCACATATATCCTGAGCAAGCGTACAGTGGTTTTAAGTAATCTTTAGTTCAGCTTCTTCATATTTAATCTTTATTTTATATGCTGTAAATTCTATTTTTAAAGCAATTTCTTTTAATTTATTATTAAAGATTTTCTTTTGAATACTTTAATAATATTATTTATTAAAGGAAAAATAAATAATAAAATAAATTGAAAATAACACCAACAAATTTAGAAACATGTATTGATTATTCATAAACTTTTAATTGACTTATATATTTAATTTGCATATTCACAACAGAGGAAACTTTATATATATATAAATTATATATATATAATTATATAGTATATATATATATATATATATATATATATATCATATATATTATATATATATATATATATATATTATTATGATATATATATATATATATATATATATACCAGTAATATATTATACTATATATATATATAATATACTATATACTATATATACTTTATAATATAGTATATATATATATATATATATATATAATTATTATATAGTATATATATTATGATATACGTTATATATATATATAAATATATATTATTATATATATAAGCTTATATATACTATATATATATATAACTATTAATAATATATACTATATATATATATATATATATATATATATATATATTATATTAGATTAATATATTATATATATTAGTATATATAATATATAGCTAATAATATTATATACTATAATAATTAAGCTTATATTTATATATATATATAATGGTTATATGTAATTTATTTTAATTTATTTAAATAAAATTTTTATTACTTTAATATTTTTAATTTATTAATTATTATAAAATTTATATTGTATATATATATATATATTATAATATATATTATATAATTATATATATAGTATATATATATATATAATATAATAGGATATATATATATTACTATAGTAATATAATAATATATTATATATATATATATATTATATATATATTATATTATACTATATATAGTATATATATATATAATATATATATATATATATATATATATATACCTTAATATATATACTATATATACTATATATGATATATATTTAAGTATATATATATATATATATATATAGTAATATATATATAATATACATACATATACTATATATTATATATATTAAATATATATATATATATATATATAATACTATATACAGAATTAGCATTATATTTATATATATATATCATATATATATATATATATATATGATATACTATGATATACTATATATATCATATATATTACTATATATATATATATAATGTATAATATTACTATATACTATTATATATATATTAAATATATAAAATATAGTATATATAAATAGTATAATATATATAGTATATACTATGTATATATATAATAATATATATAATATATATATATAAATATACATATAAAATAGCATATAGTTTTATAAATATATAGTACTATATATATATATACTATGATAATAGTAGTTATATCATATATAATATATATAAATATTAATATTAGATATATATAATATATATATATATATATGATATATATATATAGTATATATATATATATATATATATCTATATTATAAATATATATTATACTATATATACGTATATATATATATACTATATACGATATCTATATTATATATTTACTATATATAATATTAAATATATATTATATATCTTATCTATACTATATTATATATATATATATATAGTATATATATACTATATATATATTAATATATATATATATATGTATACTATATATATATATATATATATATATACTTTTATATCAATGTAGTTATCATATATGTATATATTTATATATCATATAACTATATATTATAAATATATCACTTATATTAGTATATCTACTTTATTTATATATCTTAATTATATTATACTAGTATATATATATACTTATATATACTACTACTATATACTACTACTATATACTATATATACTATACTTATATATTCGAAGCCATCTCTGGATAGAAAAGTGCTGTGAAGCAAGTCTTCACTAGATGAATCTTTTGAAAGAATAAGTGGGACAATCATTGCGGTGATTATAGCCTTGAAATCACTAAGAATGATTGACTTCGCGAGTAACCGGCTAAGAAAGTTTAAGCTATGCCTATGCTTATTTAAGTAGAGCATGAAACATTTTACGGTCATGTCAGCTGAGCTAGGAGACAGCATAAAGGACAACTGCTATTCTCATCTAATAGATCTTACAAAGACCAGCCCCTGCAGCCATTATATACTATATACATATATACGTATATATATAAGTATACTATATACTACTACTATATATACTATATATATATTTATTAACGTATATATCATATACTTATATATATACTATACTATATCTATTACTATATTACTATATATATCAATAGCTATAATTATACTATAATATATATAGACTATATATATATGAGTCATATTATATATATCATATATATATATATATTATGTGTATATATATATATATATACTATATATATACTATATATATCTATATGATATATTATATATACTACTATATTATTCTTACTATATATAGTATATACTAGTATAATTAATTATATAAATATTTATATATATAATTATATATATCATTATATATATATAATAGTATAGATTTTTTATCATAATATACTATATATATACTACTCGTATATCGATATAGATATATATATATAGTCATTACTTTCTTTTAAACATTATCACTAGTATACTATAATAATAGTATATATATCTACTACTATACTACTATATTAATATATACATATATATATACATATGTATAGTCAGTACTCACTATATATAGTCAATGATGTACTTTATCATATATATACTATCACATCTATAAGTATTATACTTAATATATACTATTTAATATGTATAGTATATATAATATAATAATATATATACTATATAACTAAGTATATACTTCATATATATATACTAATATCTACTACCTAATACTATCACTATTATAGTATAGCACCTATACTATAGCTCACTATGTATTATACTATATCATACGATATAAGTATATATTTTCTATCTCTACGGTTTATATATCATACTAATAATATATAGCTATATCATAATATAGTTCATATAACTACTATATATATATATACCTATAATATTAATAGTATATACTATTAATATATATAGTTATATATTACTATATATATATAATATTGATAAGTCTTTTGTTGTCTGTTCTCTTTGCTTAGTTTGTCCCGTTGAGACGATTGTACTGTATGTCTATCCTGGTCCTTACCTGTGTTTGAAAGAAGAAGATTGTTGATTGAACAGAAAGTTCTCGCTACTCTTCATTGGCTGTCGAACAAGTCGACCTTTCGAAACACACCCCCTGCTCATTCCCTTGTTTATATTTTATTTTATTTTTCGTCTTTTATTTTCCCTTCTTTTTGTCTATGTGAATAAAGTTAATGGTACCTCTCAGTTAATGTGTAAAGAAGCCAAATACTTTCTGTCGTCTCTTTGTAGTCCTACTTGGCATCAGTGGTCACGCTTTTTTCAGTGGCAAATTTCAGAAGTAGTAATTTTGTGACTGGGTCACGTAGTTTGTGCCTTGCTGTAAAGAGACTCGTGATACTTTCCCTAGTAAGGGGGGTAACATGACTCGTAAATATTGGAATTCAGGTGTAACAGGCTGCACCTGTCGGTGTACTGATATTAAAGTACAAGCACTGGCAGTGGTTTACTCTGTGCACGGCAAGGTTCGCCCTACAACACTAACACAGTGGGCAACACAACCATGAATAAGTCAACAAAGGAACCAGAATTGTTTAAAACCAACGCTATTCCCCAAATCTCTTTGGACGACATACTTCAATAACAAACAGTAAATTGTTTTCTTTACAACTCAATCAGCAGGATCAAACAGAGGAGAACAAGCTGGTGAGTCTTCTTCTGCTGTATCTTGTACTGTAACTCTTTACGGCTGACTTACTTGATTTTAATCGTGGGGTAGCAGAGCGTAGTTACGCCTCTCGGCTGCTCTTTATTAGATCGAAGGCTGGCTGCAGTCGCCGTGCGCTCGTAATACAGCAGGGCTTGCAGGCTACCACACGTCGGGACGTTCGGCAGTCGGCAGCTCGGGCATCTCGCGGGAGTCCCGATAGGCCTGTTGATTTGGCAAAGGGTGGAAAAGATCGGTCCAGTCGGATGTCCGGTAATTTTGTAACGAGGGTTGAGTCGGAGTCGGAGTCGGAGTCATACCACACGACTTATTCTGGTAACTTCTCAACGAAGAGTTCGGTCGAAACGATAACGGCAAGTCGGACAAAGTCGGAGTCGGAAGCTACCTTCAGGAGTCGGAGTACCGGAAGCAGTCGGTTCTAGCTCTAGTCGGCCGGAGTCGGTCAATCACGCGCATCAACACTTCCTCAAGACCTAGAGTTGGAGCTCCTGGAAAACCTCTTTAACAACTGGAGCCACAAGTTATAAATTGAAACGACTTCGGAATGCACTTCACTCCATTTACCTCCACATGCAACGGCTTATTGACCTTTCGACTGTTCCACATCACCACCAAATTTGCACATTGCAACACTCTCGAAGAGATTTCCTCTAACCCAGCAGCCTTATGTTTCCACATTTCTTGCGGCATTATCTATTCTCAAATAAATTCAACCTTCAACCTGTCATCCACCAATCTATCATTCTACAGACCCTCTATGAAGGGGAATAAACAGGACTCCATAAATCGTACGAAGAGAAATGCTCATTATATTCATTTAGTATCATCCGATGTTTGGTGAAAGATCCTTTCTGTATGGGTTCTATTTTTCTTGTATTTCATTTGCATCGATTGTAAAGCTAAATAAGCAACTAACAACAAAGAAATCTAAACATGCAATGCGAACTTTGCAATGCCTGGCCACTGTTTGTCTTACAAAGTGGCTTTGCTAGGAAAGCTTCCAAGGTATCTAAGAGGACTGATACATTCTAGATACATTGCCTTACAAGTGATGAATATCTATCTATTCATGACTATCGTTCTCCGGTTACTTACCTCTTCTCTCTATATGATCCTCTCAGCACCACAGCTCAGAGATCTATTAGTCAACTGATATACAAAGCTTTCTAGAATCATTGAAGAGCTTTAGTCGGAAAAGCGGGTCGCCGATTTGGTTACAAAGAACAGATATAACGGTCAAGGTCCCCATGTTTCCTAATCCTTCGTACACAAATAATTCCCATAACTCTTAAATAAAATTTTTTTGCTGCCACTTGAAGAAGTTGAAATCTATTTTTATGTAAACCTCGCAAGAAGAGTCATCCTGACAGGGACATGAATATGTTACAATTCTTCTTCACGATTATTCTCACCACCCACCCTCTATTTAATTATATCAACATATTTCCGAAGAGTTGGCTTGGCTTGGAATCCAAATTTTTCTCTCGATGACCCGCCCCACTTTTGACGAGGTTATAGTTTTATGGAGCTACTATCTATAAGGGTTTACCTTATCATACTAGATCATATTATATATATATATCTATGCCTCAGTTTAATTAGGCTCTATATCTGTATTTACTATAATAGCTATTAATAATATCAGCGAAATATACTATACTATACCGTAGTAATATACTTATAAGGTCTGTATATTTTTACCTATGACCAACTGTTTTTTTTTTCCTTTAGAAGCCCCGCCCCACTTTTGTAATATATTATGATAAAAGATTACTTATGCTTTTTCTACTATAGCCTAAGCTAGTAGTCTATAATATTATATAGTATATATATATATCATTTAAGGGCGTACCTTCAGGCGCATTTCATATTTAAAGGGTACTACCGCTCGCTATATATACTACGTATATACTATCATTATTAGTATGTATATATATCATGATATATATCATAGTATGATATACCTATAATATTCTTTTGCTTTCGATGACCACCGCCCACTTTTTGCGCATTCTGCATCTCTT
>JABUQX010123469.1:10000-16739 GCA_015478945.1 Trachelipus rathkii | reverse complement strand
ATGAGAGTCGGCGAGTCAACCTCCTGCCCCACGAGGCGTTTGTATCATATATATAATCATATATATATATATATATATATATATATATATATATATATATATAATATGTATATATATAAGAGGAGAAGAGAGAGAGAGAGAGAGAGAGATACCGAGGAGAGAGAAAGAGAGAGAGAGAGAGAGAGAGAGAGAGAGAGATAGAAAGAGAAAAGGAGGAGGAAAGAGAGAGAGAGAGGAGAAGTAGAGAGAGAGAGAGAGGAGAGAGAGAGAAGAGAACAGAAGAGAGGAGAAGAGAGAGAGAGAGAGAGAGAGAGCGAGAAGAAGAGAGAAGAGAGAGAGAGAGAGAGAGAGAGAGACGAGCGCTCATGATGCATTAGGTACAAATAAATGTAAGCTTCAGTTTCAATGATGAAAATATATAATATATATATTGTATATATATATATTGTATAATTTTTTAAAGAGCTCGCAGGTAATTCTCAATATTTTCAGTGTTTTTATGCTTACGAGTTGTCAAACGATGTCGAGCCACAACTTCATTTGCAGGCTTGATAAAGGCTGTTTACTTAAAGCCTCATTATAGGTGTCAGGACGTAGACCACGATCCATAACAAAGATTGTTAAACTAATAATATTGTAGTAAAACAAGAAGTATGCCTTTCCCTTTATTTAGGCTTTAACAAACTTAGAACAAGCCATACCTAAAAGAATATAATTAAAAAATATTGTAAAACTAACAGCTATTATGCATAAATATAAATATACATTTATTATAGAGGTAGAGTATACACATACTCGAAGCGATGAAATTCCCTCCCATTTTGAATATGGTGTATTCCAGTCCCTAATGGTTCGCTTTTCTCTTTTGCGTTCATATTCTTTACACACTCACCCTCCAGAAAACATCTTAGACACCACCTTTTATACACATATCATATACACATACTTATATCCACACACCTTTTCTAGAGAACATCTTACAGACATCCCTACTCCTAATATCCCTATGTGTGAGGGAGAAAGAATTGCCCACATCGTATGTCCTGAGAGTCGTAGAAGGCGACTAAGGGACGGTGGTAGTTGGGTTGGCTGCCCACTACCAATTATCTTTTGCCAGAAATGCTAATGCATGCCTCGAGAAGACGCGATCCCGTTAAACGCCTTCTATCTTTCGCGGTAAATGTATGAATCGAATAGTACATGAATGTCAGGAATTAATGCGAGGAGAAGAGGGAGAGTGATGAATGTTTTAAGAAAGCAATTGATCTGCTCGCTTTGACTAAGACAAAAGATGTATAGAAAACGGTGAAAATGATTTGTGTTGAAATGTGTGTGTGCTCTTGTGGAAAGGAATGAGAGGGGGAGAGAAGGAGTTGCAATTCTGATGAGCCACTTGTAGTACAGAGATATGGTAGAATTTGTGTGTGTGAGTTCTAGAATTCTAATGGCTAAATTAAAGTTTGAAAAAGGTCAAGGTTGTGTGGTTGACAATATGTCCATCTGAGTAAATTGTGAAGAGAGTACAATTGTTCTGGATAATCTGAATTGATTTGGATTGGGGTGAGTAGAGTATCAGATTGATGTGTGGTGACCTAAATGTTGATAGGTGATCAAAAAAAAAGGAAGGTTGTTGGGGTGTCGGAGAAAAATCAGAATGTAGGAATGTGATTGATTCTTTGGAGACGAGAGGAATTGTTTAAGTAATACTTTCTTTAAACACAAGAGTATCCATAAGTATACTAGAGTTGGTTGGTAGAGCATGTATATAAGTGAAAAGAGATCGATTTTGTGTGTGAAGAAGAGATTTGATGTATGTGTTGGATGTCAAATCAGTGAGCGGGTTAAGAATGGGATATCGGATTATTATGTTGTTTTATGAAAAATAAGTTAGTGGGGTTAGTTGGATAGGAAGGTGGATAAGGAAGGAATGGTAGAATTAAAAGTAGAGTATAATGTGTAACAAGGTAATATTGATAAGTATTTAAGAGCGCCGCAAGCAAACAGTTGAATGAGAACCAAGATGAAACTGAACAAATCTGGACAGAAATGAAGAAGCAGTTTTATCAGTGCAAAGAAGAATGTGGATTGCTAAATTAGAAGAAGAATGTAAAGTAGTGGTGAATGAAGAGTGATACAAAGCGGTAAAGTAAAAAAAGAAGCGTGTTTGAATTTAAAAAGCAAATGATGAGTTTCAAAAGAAATTGGAATTATATGATGAAAAAAGAGAATACAAAAGGTGCATGACGAAGGAAAAAAAATTGACTTAAAAGAAAACTAGGGAAGCGAGGATGAATGGGATTACAAGGAATAGAAGCTCTTCTGGAAGAAGCGCGAAAGGTTAAGAATGAGAATAAGGGGAATCTGCTTAGGAATAATGAATAGAGGTGCTTTCGAACCAGATGAACACGCGATGTGATTGGGAGTGTGGAAGAACACTTCGAATCTGATAACATGCTATAATGAGAGATAGTGAATTTGGGGTTTGATGCGCAAGAAGAATAGTATTTGGGGATCAGGTCATTAGTAAGGATGATGTAATGGGTAGAGTAGAATGAGAAAGTTGAAAATGGTAAATCTGCAGGTATAGATTGAAATACTGGTGAAATGAGCAGAATGGATTGTTAAGCTATCGAAATAAGAATGGAAGTTGTATAACAAAACGTTTATGGGGTTTATAGTTCCGAGGGATTGAGGAGAGCAGTAATAAGTACCCTTATAAGGGTAAGGGAATAGGGGTAATGTAAGAATTATATGGGAAATTAGTTCATTGTTGTGTTGTAGGAAGAATATGTTGGTATTTGTCAAAAGATGCGTCGAGTGATTGAAAGGACGATTGGTGAAGAACAAAGGTGCGTTTAGAGTGTAGAGGATGTGTGGATAAATCTTTACATTGAAACAAATATGGAAAATGAGGGAGACGAATAAAAGTTTATTTAATTTATGGATTGCCACATGCGTATGATAGTTAAGTAGGAATTCTATGCAGGTGTTAGGATATATGGTAGCGGTGTAGCTTCTGAATGGAATCAAAAGTATGTCTGTGATGGGAAGCATGTGTAAGATATAATGGTGCTCAAAGTATTGTTCAATTAATACGGCTTAAGGCAGGGATTGTTATGTTCTCTCTTATTCAATTTTATAATGAATGTTATTGAAAGAATTTAAATTATGGGGGGAGATCGGTGGTGTTTAGATGATGCGAAATGGAAAGAGAGTGGAGGAGCCTCCTACCTATTAATGCAGATATTTGGTTTGTGTGTGAATTTGAGGATTTGAGAGCAGATTGGTTGGTAGAGAGGTTTGGCAGGTGGTAAAAGGAGGGGTTTGGAAAGTAATTGTAGATAAGAGTAAGGCTATGGTTTGACTGAGGACAGTCCTCGTGTGAAGTTATGTTAGAATGGTGAGCAACTGAACAAGTGTCTGAGTTTTAATAGTTAAGGATATCATGTTAAAGAAAGGAAACGACTGATGCAGTGTTAGTAGGAAATTTGAGAATGGCAGGAAGCTGTTGCAATAGAATCCTTGTGGATGTGAAAGACTAAGTCTGAGTGCCGCTAGGGTCTTACATGAGAGTATGTGTTACCTGTGTAATGTATAGTAGTTGAGACTATGGTCTGAATAAGAGTATAGATCTAAGATACCAATGTGTCAGATTGACAATCTTAGGGGCGTTTTAAAGCAATAAGGAAGAATGATAAAATGAGGAGATGAACCATATTAGAGATTTTGTGATGGTGAAGAAAGATAATATGATAAAATGAAAGTACGTTGGAGAGGTTGTCATGTGAACAGATAGATGAAGTCGTTGGTTAAGCCAGACGTTATAGTGGTGAGTGTGCTGGGAATCGACCAACTGGGAAACCGAAGAAAAAGGGGATTGAGTCAGTGAAGAAATGCCTGGAGGAGAGAAATGAGGATTTGGCAGAGGCGAGAAGAAAGGTGGCATAATAGAAGTGAATGTGGTTTTGGAGGGTATGGTGTGCCACCTGGCCAAGAGAACCCCACAACTGACGAGATGCCATAGTGAGAGTCCGCCGCAGTCCTGTGAAGTTCTAGGGTGGATTTTCTGACTGCGACTAGTTCTCACTAATAGGAATAAAGGGGGCGGTAAGGCTAGGCCAGGGTTCACACTGAAATTTTGAATTTGATTTCCCTGACTTTCCCTGATCAAATCCGCAAATTTTCCCTGACCAGCGTGTTCGTTACTTTTGGCGTATAAAATATCTATTAATCGTTATTGCAGCCTATTTACTCAGTTCATGCATTAAATTATTTTGAAATTTACTTTAGAATGGACTTTCTCATGGATGAATTTAAAAAAATAATTTTTATTTTTTTTTAGTAATCAGCCTATACCTTCCCCATAGCCGTTAAACGCACTCTTTTTTTATTTTTTCCAAAAGTAAACAGTTTTATTTATACAAAAAAGGAAATAAATTAAAGTTTACATTAATGGACTAGGTGAATAACGTCCACTGTGATCACAAAAGCTCTAAATGGGGAGATTTAGGTTAACTTTTTCTTCTCAAGCATCTGAATTTTTGATTTCATTGCGTCTTCTTCTGTCAAAGATTTGTTTTAACATCTTTTCTCTGCTCTCAAGTTTATAGATCTGTACTGGATAATTTTCTTTTTTCAACCTTTTTATTAATCTTCTTCTTCTTGTTCTGTTTTTGACTCTTTGAGATGTTCTTCATATCCCCTATGGGCTCTTACAATTGTCAACATTTATTGAGTGATAGGAACTTTATGAATACTTTCATGAATCTTAAGCATTGTGCACTGTTCTTTGTAAAGAATTCAGACTATGTTCTTTCAGATCCTCCACTAAAATTAATTTATAGAAAACCTCCTTCCACTGTCGCATTTCCATGCGGAAAATATCAGTCCTAATTAATAATTTGCCACAATTCCACATAACATTGATTCCCAAGTACTATAGAAGAAAAAAAACTAATCAAGTCTTAAACAACATCCACCATCCAAAAATATTTTGGAATTTAATTTCAAGGTTAGAATGAGCTTCACTGCAAAGTAGAGTGTATTGTGCTTTCTTTATTGAAAAATAGGGAGCAAGTCGATGGTTAATTCACATATTTACATTTCATCGACCCCCTTTTTAAAATTTGAAGCTACAGCACATCTGAAAACATTAATTTAAATGTTTCCCTTATACCTGCAACGAGTTTAAAGACATTTATCATCCACCACCTTTAGATGTCCATAGTATTTCAGATCTTTTAACATCATCTTTAATCAAAAAGATGAAACAGATTGATAAACTGGTTTTGGTTGTTATTAATAGAACACTCAGCGTCATTTACAATCGGTTGAGTATGATTAGAAGGTTGGAATGGCATAATTTTCAGGCACACACTTTCACTAATATTTTGTATTATTAGAACACCTAACGAAAAAGTTTTTCAATGATGGTTGGTTCTGCTGAGTTTTGATTAAATTCAAATGAGTTTCCCCTCTTGAATGTGAAACTTCGGCTTGGCGTCCATGTTAGATAGATCAAAGTTCTTTGTACATACTTTACAGTATGCCTTGGAAATATCAGGTCCTTTAAACCTAACCACCTATAAAAACTGTGGTTCAGTTTGACGTCCAACCACTGCGTCGTTAAAGTTTGTTTTTTTTTGAAGTCATTTTTATAAATAAATCAACTGCCACAAAAATCCAAAATCACTTCGTCAAACCTCAAAAAAAAACATCTCAAAAAGAAAAATCCCCTAAAAAAAGAAAAATTATAAAAGATTAATCAGTAAGTCATACAGTCAAAACAAGCAGTTCGATTGGCATACCATCACCTTCAACGAAGAGAATGAACTTGTTGGAGTACAACCTGTTCTACGAAGCAGAATAGAAGTGAAGAGTAACGGTAATAGTGAACTAAAAAATAAAAAGAAAGCAGTGATAGAAGTAAGATTAGAGATATGGTCATCCTCGCGCCATCTTTCATTTTTACCTATTCAAATACATTCTCTTATGTCCACAATTATACAGTAAGGAAAAAAAAGTTATATCAAAATAGGTCGGCACCTTGGTCCATGGATCATTCTTCAATCGTTTTCATATGGGAAAATTATTTAAAATTTCCCTGACTTTTTTTGGAATCCCGGACTTTCAGCTAGTCTTAAAACATTTCCCTGACCAAATTTTTTTTTCCCTGACCTTCCCTGACTTTCCAGAAAGTGTGAACCCTGTAGGCTTTCTTTTCGACTTGTGTCATAATCTTCTACTACTTTTCTGTTTCCGGTGCATGTCACGCACCTTACCCCCAGTCTTGGGGAAAGAAGGTGAATGATAATAATTAATAATAATAAATATACATGTAAATAACATAATTAAAGAATATTGATATTATAAAAATTAACCAATACCATATACACAACTGTAACATACCTTAACTGAGCAGGTTGTAGTAAGAAATTATATTGATTTATCATAAAGTTTAAAAAGTATATATTAACTTAGAAAATTTCTAAGTTACTTGGTAGAAACATCGTATATTTTGTAACAGTATGTAATATATCAATGTAAATGTTATATATTTACCTAAATAATAAAAGTAATAAAGTTCCCAAAACTTCAACCTACAAATGAAAGGGAATTTGTTAAGATAATATTCAATGAATCAGAACGACGAATCCCGAGTAGAATTGGCCGACACACCGAGTGTAGTGTGTTGCGGTGCAGAAAATTCCAATGCTCGGCCAACCCTGACACCAAGACT
>JABUQX010123469.1:0-7500 GCA_015478945.1 Trachelipus rathkii | reverse complement strand
GCAAATCCATAAACCAAAATACAATTCATTATTTTCTCCCCTCATTTATCTCAATCATTAGAAAATCAATGTAGAAGATTTGATCCACACATCTTCTACCACTCCCTAAACGCACCTTGTTCTTTCACAACAATCCTTCAGTCACTCGACCACACTCTTTCGACCAAAATACCAGCACATATCTTCACTACAACATTCAAAGGAAACTGTAGAAAATATAGGGGAATTAGTTTATTATCTCCCTTAGCCTTATATAAGGGTACTATTACTGCTTTCCTCCAATCCCTCGGAACTATACCCTCCTAAACGCTTTATTACACAACTTACAAATCCAATTAATCACCATCACGCCTCCGTTCTTGATCATTTCAAAAGTAATTCATCTATACCTGAGATTTACCATTCTTCAACTTTCTCACTCTACCCATTACCTCCTCCTTGCTAATAAACTCATCCCCAAAATACCTTTTCCTTCTTGCACCATCAAATTCACTATCACCTCTTCATTACTGCCAATATTATACAGATTTTTGAAGTGTTTTTTCCACACACCCCTCATATATATATATATATTATATATAATAATAAATATATATCTATACCTATATATATATATATATAATAATATATATATAATATATATATATATATATATATTCATCATATATATATTATATATATATATTTTTTTTATTTTTTTTTTCATCATCTAATTTCTTTCTCCAAGACTGGGGGGTAAGGTTCGAGACATGCACCGGAAACAGAAAAGTAGTAGAAGAATATGGCACAAAAGTCGAAAAGAAGCCCAGCCTTACCCCCCCCTTTATACTCATTAGTGAGAAACTTGCTCGCAGTCAGAAAATCCACAATGGAGCTTCATGGGACCGCAACCAACCCTGACTATAGCATCTTGTCAGTGTCGGGGTTCATCCCTTGGCCCAGGTGGGCCACAACCATCCCCTCACAAAACCCCACCATTCACTTTTATTATGCACCTTTCTTCTCACCTCTGCCAAACTCACATTTCTCTCCTACAGGCATTCCTTTACTGACTCAATCCACTTTTTCTTCGGTCTCCCATCGGGTCGATTCTAACCTTAAACAAACCACCACTAACATCTGCTAGTCAACTGGCTGTCATCCATCCTTTCCACATGACCAAACCATCTCAACGTACTTTAATTTATTTTCTCATTTACCCCTTTCTTCACACCACATAACGCTCTAATACGTTTCAATCCTCATTTTATCAATTCTTCTCACACCTGACACCCCCCAAAGATTGTCCATCTCAACACATTGTACTTTCATCTACACCTCTTATACCAAACCAAAGTCTCACGTAATAACATACTCTCATGTAAGACACTAGAGCACTCAAGACATGGTCCTTTTACATCTATCAACGATTTAATTGCACCAGCCACCTTCCTGCAATTCTCAACTTTCTACTACATCTGCATCATCCGTTCCCTTTCATCAACATATATTCTAATATTTAATCTCAGACCTTTATTCACCATCTAACATAACTCACACCGAGGACTGTCCTCACTCACAATATAAAAAACCTTGCCTTATCTATGTTTCCTTTTCAACCCCTCCTTTTTACACACCTGCCAAATCTCTCTAACCAATCCTCTTCAAAACTCTCTTCAGATTCACCGCACAAAACCAAATCTATCACCGCATAGAAATAGGTAGGGCACCCTCAATCTCTTCATTCTCCATCATTCTAACACCATCTCCTGCCACTACAAAACCCACCTCTAATTCTTTCCATAACCCCATCCATATACAAAGATAACCAAAGAGAGATGATACCGTCACTGCTAAACTCCGCTATATAATAAATCCCAATCGCGGTTCGACACTCATTCTTATTCTTACACACGCTTTTCACTATCGTCATACAAACTTTTGATTTCCATTTTCAGAGCAATAACACCTATCGTAGAGCTTCCCTATTAATCCTATCAATATGCCTGTTGCAGGTCAGTATAACCTAAATAGAATTGATTCTTCTCCCTCATTTTAAAATAATTGGTTCCGAGTTCGATTTCAATCCAATAAAAACATTTCTACAACTCCTGACGCACCTTGTTTCTTTTCACCAATACCAGTCTTCAGCACTCGACGCACTCTCTCCATCAAATATAGCAATATATCTTTCCTTCCACAACACTTAAATAACTAACTTCCCTATAGATCTACACACAGTTCCCTTATCTTTTCTTTACCTTATATAAAGGGTACTATACTGCTCTATTCCAATCCCTCGGAACTAACGCTTTGTTAGCACAACTTCCAAATCCAATCAAATCACCATCTCGCCTTTGTTCTTTATCATTTCACCAGTAATTTCATCTTATACCTGCAGATTTACCATTTCCAACTTTCTCACTCATCCATTACCTTATTATATTACCTATTCTTCTTGCACCATCAAACAAAACACACATTTACTATCACTTCATTACTGTTAATATTATAGAGATTTTCTTATCGAAAGGTTCTTTCCACACTCCCTCACATCCATTTCCATCAGTTACAAAAGCACAATTTCCTAATTTCAGTTTCTAAACAGTTCTCCTTATTCTCATTGCTTAACCTTTCGGGCTTCCTTCCAGAAGAGTTCCTATTTCCTTGTGAGTCCCCATTCATCCTTCCAAACTGTTCATTTTACCTCTTTTTTTCCTTACGTATGCACCCTTTTAGTATTTCTTTTTTTTTCCTCTTTATATAATTGCAAACATCTTTTCTTATATAATACATCATTGGCTTTTGGTACAATTCAGCCAGCTTCTTTTTACTTTAAAGATATAATATATCCACCACTCACTGTTTACATTCTTACTTCCTACTTTAAGACACACCCACATACTTCTTCTGCTTGCTACCAACTGCTTCCTTCATTTGCTCCCGAATATATTCATGTTCACATTCAACTGATTACTTGCGAGTGCTCTTAAATACTTATTTCCTTATTAACTTGTTTCAAATTCTCACTCTTAATTATTCCCACTTCCTTCCTTATCACCTTCCTAAATCCAAGCCCGCCCCACTAACATAATTTTACACAAAACAACATAATGATTAACCGATAATCCCATTCCCTAAGCCCCTCATGATTTAATAACACATAAACTCAACATCTCCTTCTTCACCCAACAACAAAATATCATACTTTCACTTCGATATAATCTCTACCTACAACCAATTCTAGTAATACTTAATGAATACTCTTTGTGTATATAATACTTACACACATCCTAATATAACTCACCAGAAATTCATCAACCTTCCTACATTCTCATTTTCTCCCGGCACCAAACCAAAACACCATGTTATACACACCATATCTTTTTAATCAGTTATCCAACCATTAGGTCCCCAAACAATCAATCTGAAAACTCCTATCGCCCATCCAAACATCATTCAGAAATTATCCAGAAAATCGCACTCTCTTCAAACATTACCCCTCAGATGAACCATATGTCACAACCACACACACCTTGACATTTTCAAACTTAAATTTAACCATTAGAATTCTAGAACTCACACACAAAGACTACCAATGTACCGGCACAGTCGACTTAACAAAGTCAATGCAAATGTCCGCCATTCCTTTGCCAAACCAGCAAGCGCCACACACATTTTTCACCACACCAATCATTTTCACCGTTTCCTTTCAAATTTAGAGTATTAGAGAGTTATGTGGTGTGAATAAATGGGTAAATGAGAGAATAAATGAAAGTACGTCGAGATGGTTTGGTCTTGTGGAAAGAATGGAGGACAGCCAGTTGGCTAAGCGGATGTATAGTGGTGAGTGTGCTGGGAATTGACCAGCTGGGAGAAGTAAAAGTGGATTGGTCAGTAAAGGAATGCCTGGAGGAGAACGAAATGTGAGTTTGGCAGAGGCGAGAGAAAGATACATAAGGAGTGAATGGCTTGGTTTTGTGAGGGGGTTCTCACTAAAAGGTATAAAGGATGCGGTAAGACTGGGCTTTCTTTTCGACTTGTGTCATATTCTTCTACTACCTTTCTGTTTCCGGTGAATGTCACGCACCTTGCCCCAGTCTTGGGGGGGGGGGGAGAAGGTGGATGATATATAATATTATATATATATATATATATATATATAATATATATATATACTATATATATAATATATATATATATATAGGGGGAGAGTATACGCATACTCGAAGCGATGAAATTACCTCCCATTTTTTTAATGGTTCGCCTTTCTCTTTGCGTTCACTTTCTTCACACACTCATCCTCCAGGCAACATCTTATTGACCACCATTTATCCACATATCACATACACATACCTAACATCCTCACCCTCTTCCAGACATCTTACAGACATCCTTACAACTTATACCCCTATGTGTGGGGGAAAAGAATTGCACACATCATATGTCCTGCGTGTCCGTAGAAGGCGACTAAGGGACGGTGGATAGTTGGGTTGGCTGCCCACTACCACCTATCTCTTGCTGGGAATGCTGATGCAGGCTTCGGATATGGTCGTGATTAGGGTTGGAAAAAACCGTTTTTTTTCAAATCATGTTTTTTTTTCAGGAAAAAAAATATGTTTTTTTCATGTTTTTTTCAGTTTTTTTCGTTTTTTTCATTAAATGTATTTTTAAAAGAGAGATATATAAAAATGATTTTCACTTGAGTATTTTCATTTTTCAATATAAGGATCTGAAATTAAACAAATATTCCATTTTGATTTATGAAATAGCAGATATCTTGTCTCTTATTTTTATCATGTTTTCGTTACAATTTATAGTAGGTTTGTGCCTGCAGACCACTGCTGTTTTAGGCTTCATAATAATAAATGTTATTTTTACATTCTGTATCATATAAATCAATTTATAATTTACATTTCAAAACATTAATTGTACATTATATTTATACACGAAGAGTCTGAATTGAACAAAACTCAAAAAGTGACTTAAGAAAAATGCAAAATGAAATAAATAAAATATTTGAAATAAATTAAAACCAAGATTGTAAATGAAGGAGGATGAGTGAATGACTAAATTATATTTGGCTTTGGAATATCAACTTTTGATTCACTAATCACTAGTCCCCCTTCCCCAGACCCCAGTCACTACTGAGTAATGACTACTGTGCTGTGATTGTGACTACTGTCAAGCTCATTATCAATGGGGCTCATCAGCGTGATCAGCCACCTTTAATTTTGATATGACTGATAAGTGATATCTCAGAGTCGTATGAAAGTATCGTAGTGGAGAATGGACATGGTGAAGGAGCAGAGGCAGTAACAGGAACTCTAAGCTTAGCTGCCTTAGCATAATCAACTCTCTCAGTTGGCAAATTTTCAGAATTTCCTGTTTTAGATTATGAGCAATAAGTACTAGTTTTGCAAAGTCTACACAACAAAAGTTACATTTCATGCAAGGGCCTTTGCTACCTTTTATTTCCTTAAAAAGTACAGTCACACGACTTTTTGCACGTGGCATTTCTAAATTCTGATTAAATAATTATGATAAAAATGTTACTGAAAGCTGAAACAGTAAGAAAACATTAATGAAGCCACAAACAAAATATTATGAATATCAAAATTCAGAATATAAATAAAAAATAAGAGAGATAAACTTTTGAACACAAACTCAGGGGCTTTCACCTTGTAGGAAATTGGAACCAATAAATGTCCAAATTATGCTAAAATTTATAATAGAATTGTTCAAACATGTAAAAATAACTTATATTGAAAAAAATGAAAAAAAACAAATTTTTACTTGTTTTTTTCAGGCTGTGTTTTTTTCATGAAAAATACCGTTTTTTCGGAAAAAAACGAGCTTGTTTTTTTCCTTTCTCAACCCTAGTCGTGATTGCCGTAATCGTGCTTCTAATTTTCGGCGAAATTGTATGAATAGTATGGGTACATTTAATGTCAGAGGAAATAAATGTTGAGGAGAAGAGGAGGAGGTGATGGATGTAATTTAGAAAGGGCAAATTTGATTTGCTCGCTGTGACTGAAACAAAGAGAGAAACGGTGAAAATGATGGTGGTGGTTGAAATGTGTGTGACAGATGGTGGTGTGGAAAGGAATGCGAGGGGGGAGAGAAGGAGTTGCAATTTTCATGAGTGACTTGTGGTAAAGAGCTATGGTAGACTTTGTGTGTGTGAGTACTAGAATTCTAATGGAGCTTAAAATTTAGTTGAAAAGGTCAAGAGGATGTGTGGATTATGACAATGGTCCATCCACTCGAGAGAATGTTGGAGGTACCGATTTCTGGTATCTGAATGATGTTTTGGAAGGAGGTGAGTTAGGAGCTTCGATTGATGTGTTGGGGGACTAAATGGCTTGGATAGGTTGTCAGAAAAGAGAATTGGTATAACAGGTTCGGTTTTGAGGCGTCGGGAGAAAATGAGAATGGTAGGCAAGGTGATTGATTTCTGTGAGAAGAGAGGTATAAGATAGTCGTTTATAATTTTACAACAAGAGATATAGTGGTGTAGGGAAGAAGATAGTTTTCGAAGTGAAAAGTATGAGTGATTTTGTGTTTGAAGGAAATGTTGAAGTATATGTTGGATGTTAATCAGTGAGGGGATTAATGAATTGGATTATCGGATCATTATGGATGGAGTTTAGGTAAAATTATGTTAGTGGGGGTTTGGATGGAGAGGAAGGTGATAAGGAAGAAGTGGGTAGAATTAAGAAGAGAAGTTAAGTGGAAACAAGGTAATACAGGATATATGTATTTAAGAGAGCTCCCAAGTAAATCAGTGAAATGTGAACAAGTTGAAACTAAAAAAATCTGGAAGCAAATGAAGAAAAACAGTTGTTAGCAGGCAAAGGAAGTATCGTGGATGTTCTAAAGTAAGGAAGTAAGAATGTTACAGTGAGTGGTCGGAATGAAGAGCGTGATGCAGCGAGATTAAAGTAAAAAAGAAGGTGGTTGAATGAAATAACAGCAATCATGATATAAATAATAACAATGGAAATTATATTAGGAGGAAAAAGAAATACTAAAGGTGCATACGTAGGAGAAAAGAGGAGGTAAATAACAATATATAAGGAAGTACTGATAAATCGACTTAGAATGAATAAGAAGCCTCTTCTGGAAGGAGCGGCAAACACGTTAAGAATGAGATAAGGGGAATGCTTAAATACTGGAATAGGGATCGGTGGCTTTTTGTTAACGGATGAAAAAGTGGATGTGAGGGGGATGTGGAAAGAACACATCGAGAATCTGTATAATATTAACGTAATGAGAAGTGATGTGAATATGTGTGGATTTGATGGTAAAGAGGAATAGGTATTTTGGGGGATGAAGAATATAAAATAAAGAAGAGTAATAAAAGGTGGTGAGAGTTGAAAGAATGGTAAATTGCAGGTTACGAAATGAATTACTGAGAAGAAATGATCAAGAAAGGAGGCGTGAGAAAAGTGGTGAAAGATTGGATTTGGAAGTTGTGTAATAAGCGTTTATTGGGGGTAAGTTCCGAGGGGGGATTGG
>JABUQX010123467.1:0-17783 GCA_015478945.1 Trachelipus rathkii | reverse complement strand
AAAAAAAAAAAAAAAAAAAAAAAAATAAAAAAAAAAAAAAAAATAAAAAACAAAAAAAAAAAAAAAAAAAAATAAAAATAATAAAAAAAAAAAAAAAAAAAAAAAAAAAAAAAAAAAAAAGAAGAAAAAAAAAAAAAAAAACCAGTTGGCCAGCAAATACAAGATTTTACCAAAACATTGGCAGCAAATCTAAGATTTAACCCAAAAACAGTTGGCAGCAAAAATAAGATTTACCCAAAACAGTTGGCAGCAATTACTAAGATTGACCCAAAACAGTTGGCAGCAAATACTATGATTACCTAAAAGTTGGCAGCAAATACTCTCAAGATTAACCAAAAACAGTTGTTTTTGGAGGGGGAGAGGAGGGAGGGGGGTGGGCAGAAATACTAAGATTTACCCAAACAAGTTGGCAGCAAATACTAAGTTTACAAAACAGTTGGCAGCAAATACAAAGATTACCCAAAACAGTTGGCAGCAACATACTAAATTACCCAAAACAGTTGGTAGCAAATACTAGGATTTACCCAAAACAGTTGGCAGGAAATACTAAAAGATTTACCCAAACAGTTGGCAGCAAATACTAAGATTTACCAAAAAACAGTTGGCAGCAAAATACTAAGATTTACCCAAAACAGTTGGTACAATACTAAGATTTACCCAAAACAATTGCAGCAAATACTAAGATTTACCAAAACAGTTGGCATTGGCAGCCAATACTAAGATTTACCCAAACAAGTTGGCAGAAATACAAAGATTTACCCAAAACAGTTGGCAGCAAATCCTAAGATTTACCCAAACAGTTGGCAGCAAAAACTAAGATTTACCCAAAACAGCTTGGCAGCAAAACTAAGATTTGACCCAAACAGTTGCAGCAACATACAAGAATTTACCCAAACAGTAGCAGCGTTAATTAAGATTACCAACAACAGTTGGCAACAAAATTACTAAGAATTACCAAAAAGTTGGCAGCAATACTAAGATTTACCCAAAACTGTTGGCAGCAAATACTAAGATTTCCTAAAACAGTGGCAGTAAAACTAAGATTTACCAAAACAGTTGGCAGCAAAATACTAAGATTTACCAAAACAGTTGGCAGCAAAAAAATAAGATTTACCCAAAAACAGATGGCCAGCAAATACTAAGATTTTACCCAAAACAGGTTGGAGCAAATTACTAAGATTTACCAAAAAAGTTGCAGCAAATACTAAGATTTACCCAAAACATTTTGCAGCAAATACTAAGATTTAACCCAAAACTGTTGGCAGGGCAAATACTAAGATTTAACCAAAACAGTTGGCGCAAATACTAAGATTTACCCAAAAACAGTTGGCAGCAAATACTAAGATTTACCAACAACCGAGTGCAGCAAATACTAAGATTTACCCAAAAACAGTGGCAGCAAATACTAAGATTTACCCAAAACAGTTAGAAGCAAATACCAGATTTACCCAAAACAGTTGGCAGCAAAATGACTAAGATTTACCCAAATAACAGTTGGCAGCGAATCACTAAGATTTACGAAACAGTTGGCAGCAAATTACTACGATTTACCCAAACATTGCAGGGCAAATACTAAGATTTACCAAAACGTTGGCAGCAAATACTAAGATTTACCAAAACAGTTGGCAGATACGAAGATTTACCCAAAACAGTTTGCAGCAAATACTAAGATTTACAAAAAAGGTTGGCAGCAAATACTAAGATTTACCAAAACAGTTGGCAGCAAATACTAAGATTACCCCAAAACAGTTGGAGCAAATACTAAGATTTACCCAAAAACAGTTGGCCAGCAAATTAACTAACGGGTTTACCGCCAAACAGTTGGCAGCAATACTACAGATTTACCAAAACAGTTGGCAGCAATACGAAGATTTAACCCAAAACAGTTGGCAGCAAAATACTAAGATTTACCGAAAACAGTTGGCAGCAAATACCTAAGATTTACCCAAAACAATTGCAGCAAATACTAAGATTTACCCCAAAACAGTTGGCAGCAATACTAAGATATACCCAAAACAGTTGCCAGCAAATACTAAGATTTACCCAAAAAAGTTGGTAAATACTAAGATTTACCCAAACAGTTGGCAGCAACACTTACTAAGAGTTTACCAAAACAGTTGCAGCAGAATACAAGATTTCTCTAAACAGTTGGCAGCAAATTACTAAGATTTACCAAAACCAGTGGCAAGCAAAATACTAAGATTTACCCAAACAGTGGCAGCAAATACAAGATTTACCCTCAAAACAGTTGCAGCAAATCCTAGATTTATTCAAAAGCAGTTGGCACAATACAAGAGTTTACCCAAAAACAGTTGGCAGCAAAAATACTAAATTTACCAATAACAGTTGCGGGGGGGGGACAAGGCAAATACTAAGATTACCAAAAAGTTGGCAGCAAGATACTAAGATTTACCCAAAACGGTTGGCAGCACTAAGATTTACCCAAAAACAGTTGGCAGCAAATACTAAGAATTTACCCAAAAACAGTTGGCAGCAAATACTAAGATTACCCAAAACAGTTGGCAGCAAAATTACTAAGATTTACCAAAACATTGGCAGCAATCTAGATTTACCCAAAACAGTTGGCAGCAAAGACTAAGATTTACCCAAAACAGTGGCGAAATTACTAAGATTACCCAAACAGTTTGGAAGCAAAATAAGATTTACCCAAACAGATGGCAGCAAATCTAAGATTTCCCAAACAGTTGGGAGCAATACAAGATTTACCAAAACATGTTGCAGCAACATACTAGATTTACCCAAACAGTTGGCCAGCAATCCTAAGATTTACCCAAAAAACAGTTGGCAGCAAATACTAAGATTTACCAAAAACAGTTGGCAGCAATACTAAGATTTACCAAAACAGTTGGCAGCAGAATACTAAGATTTACCCAAAACAGTTGGCAGCAAATCCTAAGATTTACCCAAACAGTTGGCAGCAAATCCTAAGATTTACCCAAAACAGTTGGCAGCAATAACTAAGATTGTAAACCAAAACAGTTGGCACCAAATACTAAGATTTACCCAAAACAGTTTGCAGCAAATAAGATTTACCCCAAACAGTTGGCAGCAAATACTAAGATTTACCCAAAACAGTGGAAGCAAAAATAAGATTTACCCAAAAACAGATGCAGCAAAATACTAAGATTTTACCAACAGTTGGAGCAAATACTAAGGATATTTACCCAAAAACAGGCAGCAAATTACTAAGATTTACCCAAAACAGTTGCAGCAATCCTAAAGATTACCCAAAACAGTTGGCAGCAATTACTAAGATTTACCCAAAACAGGTGGCAGCAAATACTAAGATTTACCAAAACGTGGCAGAATACTAAGATTACCCAAACAGTTGGCAGCAAATATAAGATTTACCAAAACAGTTGGCAGCAAATACTAAGCTTTACCCAAAACAGTTGGCGCGCAAATTACCAAGATTTTACCCAAACAGTTGGCAGCAAATACTAAGATTTAACGCAAAACAGTTGGCCAGCAAATACTAGATTTACCCAAACAAGTAGACAGCAAATACTAAGATTACCAAAACAGTTGGTAGCAAGTACTAAGATTACCCAAAACAGTGGGCAGCAAATACTAAGATTTACCCAACACAGTTGGCAGCAAACTAAGATTTAACCAAAACAGTTGGCAGCAAATACTAAGATTACCCAAACAGTTAGCAGCCAAATACTAAGTTACAAAAACAGTTGGGCGGCAAATACTACAGATTTACCCAAAAGTTGCAGCAAAGGCTAAGCATTATCCAAAACAGTTTGCGCAATGTACTCAAGATTTACCAAAAAGTGGCAGCAAATACTAAGATTTACGCCAAACGTTGGCGCAAATTACTAAGATCTTACCCAAAACGTTTGGCAGGCAAATTACCTAAGATTTACCCAAACGTTGGCAGGAAATTACTAAAAAAATTTACCAAACTTGTTGATCAGCAAATACTAAGAATTTACCCAAACAGTCTGGCACGCAAATACTAACGATTTGCCCCAAAACAGTTGGGCCAGCAAATACTAAGATTTACCCAAAACAGTTGGCAGCAATACGAAGATGTTACCCAAACAGTTGGCAGCAAATACAAAGATTACCCAAAACAGTTGGCAGAAAATACTAAGATTACCCAAAACGTTGGCAGCAAATACTAAAGAATTTACCAAGAACGTTGCAAGCGAAATACCTCAAAATTGAACCAAAAACAGTGTCAGCAAATACAAAGGATTACACCAAACAGTTTGCAGCAAATTACAAAGATTTACCAAACAAGTTGGCAGCAAACTACTTAGATTTAACCCAAACATTGCAGCAAGATATACAAATACTTTACCCAAAAACATGCAGCCAAATACTTGAGATTTACCCAAAACAGCTGCAGCCAAATACTAAGATTTACCCAAAACAGTTGGCAGCAAATACTAAGATTTACCCAAAACAGTTGGCAGCAAATCCTAAGATTTACCCAATAACAGTTGGCAGCAAATACTAAGATTTACCAAAAACAGTTGGACAGCAAATACTAAGATTTACCTAAAACAGTTGGCAGCAAATACTAAGATGTACCCAAAACAGTTGTAGCAGCAAATACTTAAGACTTTCCCAAAACAGTTGCAGCAGAATACTAAGATTTACCCCAACAGTTCGGCAGCAAAGTACTAAAGATATACAAAACAGTTGGCAGCAAATACTAAGATTTACCCAAAACAGTTGACAGCCAATACTAAGATTTACCCAAAACAGTTGACAGCAGCATATACTAAGATTTACCCAAAACATGTTGGCACAAATACTAAGATTTCTCTTAAAACAGTTGCGCAGCACAATACTAAAGAATTTACCCAAAAACAGTTAGGCAGCACAATACTAAGTATTTACCCAAAACAGTTGGCTGCAAATACTAAGATTTACCAAAACAGTTGGCAGCAAATACTAAGATTTATTCAAAACAGTTGGCACCAAATACTAAGATTTACCCAAAACAGTTGGCAGCAAATACTAAGATTTACCCAAAACAGTTGGCAGCAAATACTAAGATTTACCCAAAACAGTTGGCAGCAAATACTAAGATTTACCCAAAACAGTTGCAGCAAATACAAAGATTACCCAAAACAGTTGGCGCAAATACTCAAGATTTAGCCAAAAGCAGTTGCAGCAATACTAAATTTACCCAAAACGTTTGGCAGCAAATTACTTAAGATTTACCCAAAAACAGGGTTGGCAGCAAATACTAAGATATTACCCAAACAGTTGCAGCAAATACTCAAGATTGTACCCAAAACAGTTGCCGCAATACTAAGATTGACCCAACAACGAGTTGGGAAGCAAAAATAAGAATTTACCCAAACACAGATGGACGAGCAATACTAAAGAATTTACCAAAACCGTTGGGAGAAAATACTAAGATTTACCAAAAACAGTTGGCAGCAATTACTAGATTACCCAAAACAGTTGCAGCAAATCTAAATTTACCAAAACAGTTGCAGCATAATACTAAGATTTACCAGAAATAGTTGGCAGCAAATTACTAAGATTTACCCCAAAACAGTGGCCATGGCATAATTACAAGATTTACCAAAACAGTTGCAGCAAGATACTAAGATTTACCCAAAAACAGTTGGCAGCAAATACTAAGATTTACCCAAAACAGTTGGCAGCAAATACTAAGATTTACCCAAAACAGTTGGCAGCAAATACTAAGATTTACCCAAAACAGTTGGCAGCAAATACTAAGATTTACCCAAAACAGTTGGCAGAAATACTAAGATTTACCCAAAACAGTTGGCAGCATATACTAAGATTTACCCAAAACAGTTGGCAGCAAATTCTAAGATTTACCCAAAACAGTTGGCAGCAAATACTAGATTTACCCACAACAGGTGGCAGCAATACTAAGATTTACCAAAAACAGTTAGCAGCAAATACTAGATTTACCAAAAACAGTGGCAGCAAAATACTAAGATTTACCCAACACAGTTGGCAGCAAATACTAAGATTTACCCAAAACAGTGGGCAGCAAATACTAAGATTTACCAAAACAGTTGGCAGCAAATACTACGATTTACCCAAAACAGTTGGCAGGCAAATACTAAGATTTACAGAAAACAGTTGGCAGCACTATACTAAGAGTTTAACCCCAAAACAGTTGGCAGCAAATACTAAAATTTACCCAAAACTGTTGGCAGCAAATTACTAAGATATTACCCAAACAAGTTTGCAGCAATACTAAATTTACGCCAAAACGTTGGCAGATACTCAAGATTTACCAAAACTAGTTGCAGGCAGAATACTAGATTACCAAAAACAGTTGCAGCAAATACTAAGATTACTCCAAAACAGTTGCGCAGAGCAAATCACTAAGATTTACCCAAAACCAGTTGGTCAGCAAATACTAAGAACTTTACCAAAACAGTGGCAGCAAATACTAAGATTTGTAACAAAAACAGTTGGCAGCAAATACAAACGATTACCCAAAACAGTGGCAGCAAATACAAAATTTACCCAAAACATGTTGGCAGCAACATACTTAATTTTACCCAAACAGTGGCGCAGCATAATACTAAGATTTTACCCAAAACAGTATGGCAGCAAATACTAAGATTGGTTACCAAACCAGTTGCAGCAAATACTAGGTTTACCCAAAACAGTTGGCAGCAAATACAAAGATTACCCAAAACAGTTGGCAGCAATACATGATTTAACCAAAAACAGTTGGCAGAAATACTAAGATTTACCAAAAACAGTTGGCAGCAAATACTAAGATTTAACCCAAAACAGTTGGCAGCCAATACTAAGATTTACCCACAACAGTTGGCAGCAAATACTAAGATATACCCAAAACAGAGCAAATACTAAGATTTACCAAAACAGTTGGCAGCAAATACTAAGAATTTACCCAAAACAGTTGGCAGCAAATACAAAGATTTACCAAAAACAGTTGGCGCAAATACTTAGATTTACCCAAAACAGTTGGCAGCAAATACTACGATTTACCCAAAACAGTTGGTAGCAAAAACTAAATTTTACCCAAAACAGTTGGCGCAACATTACTGAGAGAAGACAGTTGGCAGCAAATACAAAGATTACCCAAAACAGTTGGCGCAAATACTAAGATTTACCAAAACAGTTGGCAGCAAAACTAAGATTACCAAAACAGTTGGCAGGCAAAATACTAAGATTTACCCAAAACAGTTGGCAGCCAATACTAAGATTTACCCAAACAGTTGGCAGAAATACTAAGATTTCACCCAAAACAATTGAGCGCATATATAAGATTTACCCAAACAGTTGGCAACAAACTACTAAGATTTACCCAAAACAGTTGGGAGCAAATACTAAGATTTACCCCAAACAGTTGGCAGCAAATACTAAGATTTACAAAAAACAGTTGGCAGCAAAATACTAAGATTTACCCCAAAACAGTTTGCAGCAAATACTAAGATTTGCCCAAAACAATTGGCAGCAAATACTAAGATTTACCCAAAACAGTTATTCAGCAAATACTAAGATATTACCCAAGCAAGTTGGCAAGCAAATACTAAAATTTTACCCAAACAGTGCAGCAAAAACTAAGAGTACCCAAAAACAGTTGGCAGCAAATATAAGATCTACCCAAAAACAGTTGGCACAAATACTAGATTTACCCAAACAGTTTTATGCACAAATACTAAGATTTACACCCAAACAGTTGACAGCATAGATTTACTAAAATTTACCCAAAACAGTTGGCAGCAAATACTAAAGATTTACACAAAACAGTTGGAAGCAAATACAAAGATTTACCCAAACAGTTGGCAGCAAATATAGATTTACCAAAACAAGTTGCAGCAAAATACAAAAGTTTACCCAAAAACAGTTGCAGCAAATTCTAAATTTACACCAAAACAGTTAGGCAGCAAATACTAATATTTACCCAAAACAGTTGGCAGAAATACTAAGATTTTTCCCAAGACAGTGCAGGCATATACTAAGATTTACCTAAAACAGTTTGGCAGCAAATTCTAAGATTTACCCAAAAGGTGGCAGCAAATTACTGATTTACCCAAAACAGTTTGCAGCAAATACTAAAATTTACCCAAAACAGTTGGCAGCATATACTAAGATTTACCCAAAACAGTTGGCAGCAAATACTAAGATTTACCCAAAACAATTGCAGGCAAATACTAAAGATTAACCCAAAAAACAGTTGCAGCAAATACTAAATTCTTACCCAAACAGTTTGGCAGTAAAATACTAAGATTTACCCAAAAACAGTTGGCAGCAAATACTAAGAATTTACCCAAAACAGTTGGCAACAAATACTAAGATTTACCCAAAACAGTTGGCAGCAATACTAAAGATTTACCCCAAAACAGGTTGCAGCAAATACTAAGAGTTAACCCAAACAGTTTGGCACAAATATTCGAATTTACCCAAACAGTTGCAGCAAAAATACTAGATTTACCCAAAACAGCTTGGCAGCAATAACTAGAGATTACCCAAAAACAGTGGCAGCAATACTAGATTTACCAAACAGTTTTGGCAGCAATACTTAAGATTTACCCAAAAACATTGGCAGCAAATACTAAGTTTACCAAACAGTTGGCAGCAAATACTTAAGATTTACCAAAACAGTTGGCAGCAATTACTAATACCCAAAAACAGTTGGCAGCAAATACTAAGATTTACCCAAAACAGTTGGCAGCAAATACTAAGATTTACCCAAAACAGTTGGCAGCAAATACTAAGATTTACCCAAACAAGTTAGCAAATACTATGATTTACCCAAAACATTTGGCAGGCAAATACAAAGATTTACCCAAAAACATTGGCAGCAAACTAAGATTATACCAAAAACAGTTCGGCAGCAAATACAAAGATTTATCCAAAACAGTTGGCAGCCAAATACTAAGATTTACCAAAAACAGTTTGCAGCAAATACTAAGATTTACCCAAAAACAGTTGGCGCAAATACTAAAGATTACCAAAAAACAGTTGGCAGCATAATACTAAGATATACCAAAACAGTTGCAGCAAATCTAAGATTACCAAAAACAGTTTAGCAGCAAAATACTAGATTACCCAAAAACAGTCTGGCAGCAATATACTTAGATTACCCAACAGCGTTGGCAGCAAGTACTAAATCGTTACCCAAAAACAGTTGGCAGAAATACTAAGATTTACCCAAAACAGTTGGCAGCATATACTAAGATTTACCAAAAACAGTTGGCAGCAAATTCTAAGATTTACACAAAACAGTTGGCAGCAAATACTAAGATTTACCCAAAACAGTTGGCAGCAAATACTAAGATTTACCCAAAACAGTTGGCAGCAAATACTAAGATTTACCCAAAACAGTTTTCAGCAAAATACTAAGATTTACCCAAAACAATTGGCAGCAAATACTAGAATTTACCCAAAACAGTTGGCAGCACATACTAAGATTTACCCAAAAACAGTTGGAGCCAAATACAAAGATTCACCCAAAACAGTTGGCAGCAAATACTAAGATTTACCAAAAACAGTTGGCAGCAAATACAAAGATTTATCCAAAACAGTTGCAGCAAATACTAAGATTTACTACCAAAACAGTTGGGCAGGCAATATAAGATCTTACCCAAAACAGTTAGGCAGCCAAATACTAAGATGTTACCCAAAACAGGTGGCAGCAATACTAAGATTTACCCAGAACAGTTGGCAGCAAATACTAAGATTTACCCAAAACAGTTTGCAGCAAATACAAAGATTTACCAAAAACAGTTGGCACAAAATACTAAGATTTACCCAAACCAGTTGGCAGCAAATACTAGAATTTACCCAAACAGTTGGCAGCCAATACTAAGATTTACCCAAAAACAGTGCAGCAAATACTAAATTTAACAAAAACAGTTGTAGCCAAATTACTAAAAGTTTACCCAAAAAACGTATGGCAGCAAATACAGAAATTTACCCAAATAGTTGGCACAAATACTAAGATTTACCCCAAAAAAACAGGTTGAGCAGCAAATACTAAATTACCCCAAAACAGTTGGCAGCAAATACAAAGATTACCCAAAACAGTTGGCACAGAATATAAAATTACGGTTTCCAGTTGGGATTTAATACTAAAGGATTTACCCAAAAAAGTTGGCAGCAAATACTTATATTTACCCAAAACAGTTGGAAGCAAAAAACCGAGCCTTACACAAAACAATTGGCAGCAAATACTAAGATTTGCCCAAAACAGTTGGCAGCAAAATACTGAATTATTTTACCCAAAACAGTTTTTCAAAGGGGGGGGGGGGGCCCCCAAAATTTACTTTAAAAGCTAAGATTTACCCAAAGCAGTTGGCAGCAAATACTAAGATTTACCCAAAACAGTTGGCAGCAAATACTAAGAGTTAACCCAAAACAGTTGGCAGCAAATAATAAGATTTACCCAAAACAGTTGCCAGCAAATACTAAGATTTCACCCAAAACAGTTGGCAGCAAATACTAAGATATACAAAACAGTTGACAGCAAATACTAAGATTTACCCAAAAACAGTTGGCAGGCAAATACTAAGATTTACCGCAAAAAACAGTTGGCAGCCAAATTCTAAAATACCCCAAAACCGTTGGCAGCAAATGCTAAATTTACCCAAAACAGTTGGCAGGCAAATACTAAGATTTACCAAAAACAGTTGGCAAATACTAAGATTTACCCAAAAACAGTTGGCAGCAAAATTCTAAATTACCCAAACAGTTGGCAGCAAATACTAGATTATCCAAAACAGTTTGCAGAATTACTAAGATTTTCCCAAAACAGTTGGCAGCAATTACTAAGATTTACCCAAAACAGTTGGCAGCAAATTCTTAAGATTTACCCAAAACAGGTGGCAGGCAAAATACTAAGATTTACCCAAAAACAGTTGGCAGCAAATACTAAGATTTAAAAACAGTTGGTAGCAAAAACTAAATTTTACCCAAAACAGTTGGCAGCAAATACTAGATTTACCCAAAACAATTGCAGCAAATACTAAGAAATTTACCCAAAACAGTTGGCAGCCAAATACTAAAAATTTACCCAAAACAGTGGCCAGTAAATACTAAAGATTTACCCAAACAGTTGCAGCAAATACTAAGATTTACTCAAAACAGTTGGCAGCCAATACTAAGATTTACCCAAAAACAGTTGGCAGCAAAACTAAGATTTACCCAAAACAGTTCTCGAAGCAAATACTAAGATTTACCCAAAACAGGTGGCAGCAAATACTACGATTACCAAAACAAGTGGCAGCAAATACTAAGAGTTACCCAAAACAGTTGGCAGGAAATACTAAGATTTACCCAAACAAGTTGCAGCAAATAGCTAAATTACCCAAAACAGTTGCAGCAAATACTAAGATTTACCCAAAACAGTTGGCAGCAGATACTAAGATTTACCCAAAACAGTTGGCAGCAAATACTAGATTTACCCAAAACAGTGCAGCAAATACTAAGATTTACCCAAAAACAGTTGGCAGCAAATACTAACGATTTACCCAAAACAGTTGCGGGCAGATTACTAAGATTTACCCAAAACAGTTGGCAGCGAAAACTAAGATTTACCCAAAAACAGTTGGCACAAAATACTAAGATTTAGCCAAAACAGTGCAGCAAATACTAAGATTTCCCCAAAACAGTTGGCAGCAAATACTAAGATTTACCCAAAAAAGTTGGCAGCAAATACTAAATTTACCCAAAACAGTTGGCGGCAAATACTAAGATTTACCCTAAACAGTTGCAGCAAATACTAAGATTTACCAAAAACAGTTGGCAGCAAATACTAAGATTTACCCAAAACAGTTGGCAGCAAATACTAAGATTTACCCAAAACAGTTGGCAGCAAATACTAAGATTTACCCAAAACAGTTGGCAGCAAATACTAAAATTTACCCAAAACAGTTGGCAGCAAATACTAAGATTTACCCAAAACAGTTGGCAGCAAATACTAAGATTTACCCAAAACAGTTTTCAGCAAATACTAAGATTTACCCAAAAGAGTTGGCAGCAAATCCTAAATTACCCAAAACGAATCGCAGCAAATCTAAGATGTTACCCAAAACAGTTGGGCAGCAATACTAAATTTACCCAAAACCAGTTGGCAGCAATACTAAGATTTACCCAAAAACAGTTGGAGCAAATACTAAGATTACCCAAAACAGTTGGCAGCAAATTCTAAGATTTACCCAAAACAGTTTGCAGCAAATACTAAGATTTTACCCAAAAACAGTTGGCAGAAAATACTAAGATTTACCCAAACATATGGCAGCAAATACACAAGATGTTACCCCAAAACAGTTTGGCAGGCAAATACTCAAGCACTCTTACCCAAAACAGTTGCAGCAAATACTAAGAATTACCAAAAAAGTGGGCAGCAAATAACTAAGATTTTAACCCAAAAAAACACGTTGGCAGCAAATAGCTAAATTTAACCAAAACAGGTTAGGCAGCAATTACTAAGATTTACCCAAAACAGTTGGCAGCAGAATACTAAGATTTACCCAAACAATGCCAGCAAATACTAAGATTTACCCAAAACGAAGTTGGCAGCAAATACGTAAGATTTACCCAACAGTTGGCAGCAAATACTAAGATTAACCCAAAACAGTTGGCAGCAAATACTAGAGTTACCCAAACAGTTGGCAAGCCAAATACAATATCACACAAAACAGTTGGCAGACAAATACTAGATAATTACAAAAACACGTTGGCAGCAAATACAAAGATTTATCCAAAACAGTTGGCAGCAAATACTAAGATTTACTTCAAAACATGGGCAGCAATACTAAGATTTACCCCAAAAACAGTTGGCAGCAAATACTAAGATTTACCCAAAACGTTGGCAGCAAATACTAAGAGTTACCCAAAACAGTTGGCAGGGGGCAGCAAATACAAGATCTACCCAACAGTTGGCAGAAATACTAAGATTACCCAAAACCACATGGAACAGCAGAATCTAAGATTTGGCCAAAACAGTTAAGCAAATACTAAGATTTACACAAAACAATCGCAGGAAATACAAAAGATTATTACCAAAACAGTTGAGCAATACTAAGATTTTACCCAAAACAGTGGCAGCAAAGTTACTAAGATTTACCCAAAACATTTCTCAGCAAATACTAAGATTTACCAAAAACATTGGCAGCAAATACTAAGATTTACCCAAAAACAGTTGGCAGCAAATACTAAGATTACCCAAAACAGTTGGCAGCAAATACCAAGATTTACCCAAAACAGTTGGCAGAAAATACTAAGATTACCCAAACAGTGGCAGCAAATACTAAGATTTACAAAAAACATAGTTGGCAGCAAATACTAAGATTACCCAAAAACAGTTGGTGAAGCAACACTAAAGATCTTAGCCCAAAAAACACGTTGGCAGCAAATACTTAAGATTTACCCAAAAATTTCAAATGTTGAAGATTACCCAAAACAGTTGGCAGCAAAATACTAAGATTACCCAAAAAACAGTTGGCAGCAAATACTAGAATTTACCCAAAACAGTTGGCCAGAAATACTAAGATTTACCCAAAACAGTTGGCTGCAGAATACTAAGATTTACCCAAAACAGTTATTCAGCAAATACTAAGATTTACCCAAAACAGCTGGCAGCAAATACTAAGATTAACCCAAAACACAAGCTTGCGCAAGCAAATACTTTAAGATTTACCAAAACAGTTGGCAGCAATACTAAGATTTACCCAAAAGAGTTGGCAGCCAATACTAAGATTTACCCAAAACAGTTGCGCAGCACAAATACTAACGAATTTACCCAAAACAGTTCAGCCAATACTTAAGATTTACCAAAACATTGGCAGCAAAATACTAAGATTTACCAAAACAGTTGGCAGCAAATACAAAGATTTACCCAAAACAGTTTGCAGCAAAATAATAATATTTACCCAAAACAGGTTGGTAGCATATATCAAAGATTTTACCAAAACAGTTGGCATGCAAATACTAAGAATTACTCAAAAACAGTTGGCAGCAAATTTACTAAGATTTATCCAAAACAGTTGGCAGCAAATAAACTAAGATTTACCCAAAAACAGTTGCAGCAAATACTAAGATTTACCCAAAACAGTTAGGCAGCAATTACTAAGATTTACCAAAACAGTTGGCAGGCAAATACTAAGATTTACCCCAAACAGTTGGCCAGCAAATTCTAAGATTTACCCAAAACAAGTTGGCAGCAAATACTAAGATTTTACCCAAAACAGTTGGCAGCAAATCCTAAGATTTACCCAAAACAGTTGGCAGCAAATACTAAGATTTACAAAAAACAGTTGGCAGCAAATTCTAAGATTTACCCAAAAACAGTTGGCGGCAAATACTAAGATTTACCCAAACAGGTGGCAGGCAAACACTAAGATTTACCCAAAACAGTTGGCAGGCAAATACTAAGATCTTACCCAAAACATTTGGCAGAAAATCACAAGATTCACCCGAAAACCAGTGGCAGCAATACTTAAGACTTATACCAGAAAACAAGTTGCAGCAAATACTAAGATTTACCCAAAACAGTTGGCAGCAAAATACAAAGATTCACCCAAACAGTTCCGCAAGCAAATACTAAGGATTTACCAAACAGGGTTGCAGGCAAATACAAAGATTGTATCCAAAACAGTTGGCAGCAAATACTAAGATTTACTCAAAACAGTTGGCAGCAAATACTAAGATTTACCCAAAACAGGTGGCAAAATACTAAAATTTACCCAAAACAGTTGGCAGCAAAAACTAAGATTTACCCAAAACAGTGGCCCCCAGGCAAATACTGAAGATATTATCCCAAAACAGTTGGCCAGACAAATACAAGATTCTACCCAAAAAACAGTTGCAGAAATACAAGATTTACCCAAAACAGTTGGGCAGCAAAAAATACTAAGATATTACCCAAAAACCGTGGCAGCAAATACTAGATTTACCCAAAAAAAACAGTTTTGGCAGCCAGAATACTAAATTTACCAAAACAGTGGTAGCAAAATACTAAGATTACCCAAACCGGCTTGCAGCAAATACAAGAATTACCCAATTAGTATGGCAGCAAATACTAATGATATTTACCCAAAAAACAAGTTGGCAGCAAATACTAAGATTTACCCAAAACAGTTGCAGCAAAATACTAGAATTTACCCAAAACAGTTGCCAGCAAATACTAAGATTACCCCAAAACAGTTGGCAGCTAATACTAAGATTTACCCAAACAAGTTGGCAGCAAATACTAATATTTACCCAAAACAGTTGGCAGCAAACACTAAGATTTACCCAAAACAATTGGCAGCAAATACTAAGATTTGCCCAAAAATTGCAGCAAAAACTAAGATTACCCAAAACAGTTTTCAAGCAAAGACTAAGATGACCCAAAGCAGGCACAAATATAAGACTTGACCAAAACAGGGGGACGCAAAGACGAGGATGGGACCCAATAACATTTACAGCAAGAGAGCGAAGATGACCCAAAACAGGGGCAGCAAAGACGAAGAGGGAACGCCAAAACAGGGGGCAGCAAAGGCGAAGATCTACCCAAAACCGGCAGCAAATGCGAAGAGGGACCCGAAAACGTGCAGCAAGCAAGACGAAGAAGGGACCCAAAACGTTTGCACAGAAGACAAAGAGGACCAAAAACGTGGCAGCAAAGGCGAAAGGACCCAAAACACAGAGAGGCGGCAAAATACGAAGGGAGCCAAACAGGTGGGCAGAAGACAAGAGGTGCCCAAAACAGGGGGCAGCAGAGACGAAAGAGGGACCCAAAACGGGCAGCAACAGGCGAAGAGGGACCCGAACAGGTGGCAGCAAACGACGAAGAGGGACCCAAAACAGGGGGCAGAAGACGAAAAGCTGACCCAAAACACGGGGCAGGCAGAGACGAAGAGTGACCAAAACCAGGGGCAGCATAGACTAAGACGGAACCCAAACAAGGGCAGCAAAGACGAGAGAGGACCCAAAACAGGGGCAGCAAAAGACGAAAAAGGGACCAAAACGGGGGCAGGAAAGTACGAAGAGGGACCCAAAAACAGGGGGCAGCATAAGACTAAGAGACGCAAGAACAGGGGGCAGCAGAATACGAAGAGGGACCCAAACAGGGACAGCGAAAGACGAAGGACCCAAAAACAGCAGGCAAAACGAAGGGACCCAAAACAGGGCAGCAAAGAGGACGAGGGACCCAAAACAGGGGGCAGCAAAACGAAAGAGTGACCCAAAACAGGGGGCAGCAAAGGACGACAGAGGGACCCAAACAGGGCAGCAAAGACGAAGAGGGACTCAAAAAAGGGGCAAGCAAGACGAAGAAGAGGACCCCAAAACAGGGGGCAGCAAGACGAAGATCGACCCAAAAACAGGTGGGCAGCAAAAAGACGAGAGGGACCCAAAACAGGGGGCAGCAAAGACGAAGAGTGACCCAAACAGGGGCAGCAAAGACGAGAGGGACCCCAAAACAGGGCGCGCAAGACGAAGAGGGACCCAAACAGGGGCAGCGAAAACCGAAGAGGACCCAAAAACAGGGGCAGCAAAGACGAAGAGGGACCCAAAACAGGGGCAGAAAGACAAGGGGACCAAAACAGGGGGCAGCAAAGAGTACGAGGGACCCCAAAACAGGGGGCAGCAAAGACGAAGAGGACCCAAAACAGGGGGCAGAAAGACGAGACGGACCAAAACAGGGCAGCAAAGACGAAGAGGGACCCAAAACAGTAATGGGCACAAAGACGAAGAGAGGACGCCAAAACAGGGGGCAGCAAAGACGAAAGGGACCCAAAACAGGGGCCAGCAAAGACGAAGAGGGACCCAAAACAGGCAGCAAAGACGTAAAGCAGGACTCCAAACAGGGGCAGCAAAGACGAAGAGGTACCCAAAAACAGGGCGGCAAGGACGAAGGACCCAAAACAGGGGGCAGCGAAAACGAAGATGACCCAAGAACAGGGGCAGCAAATGACGAAGAGGACCCCAAAACAGGGCCAGAAAGACGAGAGGGACCCCAAGAACAGGGCGGCAAGTGACGAGAGGGACCCAAAACAGGGGGCAGCGAAAACGAAGAGAGACCCAAAACAGGGGGCACAAACGACGAAGAGGACCCAAAACAGGCTGCAGCAAAGGGGAAGAGGACCCAAAACAGGGGCAGAAAAGACGGAAAGGACCCAAAACAGGGGCAGGCAAAGACGAAGGGACCCAAAACAGGGGCAGCAAAGACGAGAGGGACCCAAAAGCAGGGGCAGCAAAGACGAAGAGGGACAAAAACAGGGGGCAGCAAAGACGAAAGGGAACCAAAAACAAGGGGGCAAGCAAGGACGAAGAAGGGACCCAAAACAGCGGGGCAGCAAAGAGACGAAGAGGGACCCAAAACAGGGTCGCAGGCAAAGACGAAGAGGGACCCAAAACAGGGGCGAGCAAGACGAAGAGGGACCCAAAACAGGGGCAGCAAAGACGAAGAGGGACCCAAAACAGGGGAGCAAAGACGAAGAGGGACCGCCAAAACAGGGGCAGCAAAGACAAAGAGGCACCCAACAACAGGGGCCAGCAAAGACCGAAGAGGGACCAAAAACAGGGATGCCAGCATAAGACAAAGAAGGAGCCAAAACCGGGGCAGCAAAGACGAAGAGGGACGCAAAACAGGGGTCAGCAAAGACGAAGAGGAACCCAAAACTAGGGGCAAGCAAAGACGAAGAGGACCCAAAACAGGGGCAGCAAACGAAGAGAGACCCAAAACAGGCAGCAAAGACGAAACCGAACCAAAACAGGGCAGGCAAAGCGGACGAAGAAGGGACCCAAAACAGCGGGGCAGCAGACGAAGAGGACCCAACAACCCAGGG